>JAAXYX010002119.1:0-18895 GCA_036851915.1 Ptenothrix huangshanensis
TGTGCATTTATCTGTACATGTGTAATATCAGTGAGTAAAGGGTACTCGGTACACATGTACTGGAGGCAAAACTTCATTGACAAAGGCGAAGGGAGACTAGGACTAGACTGAGGATCGTTGAATTGTATTGTGTCCGACACGTAGTTTAGGTGTAGAATAGAGCAAAGAGCATGATGGGATGGCGATGGCATGCAAGTAATACATTATGTATAAGCTGTCCTGTCATCTTAAGGGGAAGGTACTTTATCTAGTTTTGTACTAAACTATATCTACATGTATGTATAATGCATATGCAAGTTGATGGAGGTTGGTGCCCGCCATTCAGACGTTATTAGTCAGCGCAGAGCGTAATGTGGATGTAATGAAAGGCCGGCGGATGAGGGAGATGATGATGAGACAGAGATCTGTGCCTTAGTAGTTCGTATCTCATTATTTAATTCCACATTGGATTATCTTTACCGCACTCATGAATAAAGACCGATGTATAATTATATACCATATCATATGGCTATGCTTCCAGTATATACATAAGTTTATCTGCACTGTCAGCACATACGGATATAATTGCATACCTCGTAATCGTAATGAGGGGATGAGGAGAGGGAATCAAAAGGAAATATGCATCTGATAACACAGTGTATAATTACATGGTAGAGTAGGTAGTAGGTACAGATATTGTGGGATGAGCCTAACTTACGAGATCGCATCGCATCTTCATCTACATACACACATAATATGCATCATGCATCCTACTGGAAAGTAAAGCAAGTATTGAAATATTCATTCTCGACGACTGGTGTGTAATTTTTAAGCCGGAGGCCACAAGGATTCGATGCTCATGCTTTATATGCTCCACTCATAGTGTGATATTTGATGGGAAGAAAAACATCTGTTTTGGTGGAAACTGCTTTGTATTTATCCTTTGAAGATGGTTTTCCGTCCAACTAGCAATTTTCAGCTGTAACCAAAGGCGAAATTTCAATAAATACCAAGAAACTTTTAACAAATTTCTTCCGATGAGCTTCTTCCCATCCCATAGCCATCCCATACCATATCATGCCATACCATACCATCTCAAGGTTTTCCACACTTACGATTATCTGTAGAGCGTAGCATGTCTCCTTTTCTAGATTCTTGGTCTGGTTCTGGTTCTGGTTCTGGTTCTGGTCCTGGTTCTGGTTGTGGTGCTCGACGATTCGATATTGAAACTACTTAATCGCATCAGGCCCATCATATATATCTTAAAGCTGCCGTTTTTTGGTGAATTTTAGCATAATCTATCCATATCTTTTACGTGCCTCTTCCTTGTGGTTTGGGAAAGAGACATTTATTGCTGGTGGAACTTACTGTTGTGCATTTCCAAGCGCAACTTTTCCTTGAAAAACATCAAAGTGTAGCAAGTGTGTAGACATTGGATTTTGATGGCAAGTTTCTATAGATCCCTTGCTTGTCTTCCTTCATCCGAGTCCCGAGTGCGAGTGGAGGGAGACATACCTTCAGCATAAGAATGGATAATAGTAGTGAGACAGTTTCTCTTTGTCGTTGTGCCCTTTGGAAGTTCTCTTAGAGATTTTCTCTCTCTATTTTTGCTCACTATGCCCGTGTGCTCGTGTTGGTTTTGGTTTGGGTTTTGGTTCTAGTTCTGGTCTATTTGCCTCAGCTAACCTTGTACCTCTTGCATCTTAATCTCCGTATTTTGGTATGCCGTGCAAGGATGAAAGTTGGAGTGGAGTAGGATTACGATTACGATTACATGACTCTGTGTGCTCTTTATGTGAGGCCCCAACTTTTCGTGTACATATCTCGGGTGAATGAAAGTTGATAAATTTTGAGATAGGAGGTAAATTTTGAATTTTAAACATTTTTAATATGCCTTGCGTCAAAATGGTAGCCGAGCAAGTAATTTCAAGTGATGCAGCCGTGAGCTGTTATGTAACTACGGTCGGTTATCACTATCACTGACCTCATACCAGAACCAGAACCAGCACCAGAACCAGCACCAGAACCAGCATCAGCACCAGAACCAGGACCAGGACCAGTACCAGCTTGGGTTCTAAAGGCTCCTCTGCGACTGGTGAAGCGAATAGAGCAATATTCCCTCGGATTACAACTTTCACGACGTTGGCACCAGCTGTTATTGAGCTGTTGGTGGTATCTACTTTGACTCTCAACGATCTAACATTAAAACTTGAACCGTTCCTTCTGTCTTCTCCTGGCTCCGGGAATTATATCTGCATTTCAACAATTCATGAACTTAGCCGTTCCAAGCAACGCATTAGGAATCAAAGGCTAGTAGTGCATTGTCAGTCTACATTTACCGTATACAATGTTAATGTACAAAAGTACAAAGTCCGTGTCCCACGTCAAAGCTGGAAGACAACTAACTCCAAGTATACCTACGAAACATGTTTGTCACATCACATCCCTTGCTAGTTGCGTAACCAGGGGTAGGCCATGGAGGCAAGAATTTGGGCTTATGCTATATACGATACAGTTTTTTGAAATTTACACATAAACGGAAGCTGTTTTTTTTAATTTATACAAAATTAGATGCAGTTTTTTGAAGTTTACATAAAAACAGACGCTGTTTTTTTAAGTTGTACAAAATTAGATGCAGTTTTTTGATATTTACATAAAAACAGACACTGTTTTTTGATATTTACACGAAAACGACGCCGTTTTTTAAAATTAACAGTAAAAAAGCGGATGGTTTTTTTAATTTATACAAAAACAGATGCAGCTTTTTGAAATTTACACAAAATCAGATGTAATTTTTTGAAATTTATACAAAATCAGATGTAATTCTTTGAAATTTAGACAAAATCAGATGTAATTTTTTGAAATTTAGACAAAATCAGATGAAACTCTTTGAAATTTACACAAAACTAGATGCAGTTTTTTAAAACTTACACAATATCAGATGCGGTTTTTTGAAATTTACACAAAACTAGATGCGGTTTTTTGAAATTTGCACAAAATAAGATGCAGTTTTTTCGGCAGGCCTCCTAGAAAAAAAGTCTGCTTCCGCTACTGTCCCATACACGATAGGAAAGCATAGTAGAGGACAATAAGCTATATTCATCCCATCCCATGCCATCCCATGCCATAAGTTGACAAGTTTGAAAAGAGGGACGGAAGAGTGGGACATTTCCTTAAAGGACGTTCTCCTCGATTTTTCTCGCGAAAGGGACAAACGTGGCGAGGGAGTAGAAATGTATATGTGCATAGTTGTAGTTGTAATTAAGCCATTGCGCTTAGAAACTTCTTGAATTGATAAATATTTCATTCACGACCAAGAGCAAGAGGAAGAGAGAATGTTTGCGAGATGAGAAAAAAGTTGGAGTTGTTCAAGCCATTCATGCGAGTGAGACAAGTCGAGAGTAACAAGTCCTAAGTGTTGATGGAGGCGGGTAGCACTATGATGTTTATACAACTCATGTCAAAACACTATTAGACAAAAGTCTTGGTATATAAACACCCAGCCCGAGTTTTTGCATCCATGGGATTCTCCAAGAGTCGTGGGTACCTACGTCGTCGCCTCGAGATCGCGATCGTGAAGAAGTGTACTTGCACTTCAACTTAGAGTCATATAACAGTAATGCTTTATTGGAGTGACGTGTTCCCAACTTTTCTACGTATTCAGTACATCTCTGGGATGCTTAAATGCCATCCGTGCCGACATGGAGCAATTGAATTATGAAATACTTTGTAAAGAAAACTCTAGGAAATATTAGCAAAATACTTGTCATCTCTCTAGATGATTAAAAGCGGTTCGGAATGAATGCTGGCAATAAATTATGGCGTTGAAAAGAAAAGCTGATGTATACGTAGAGTAATAGCAGCACCAGCACCAACAGTACCAGCACCAGCACCAGCAGTAGTGCTGGCATCATACTTGAATTTATGAGTTTGCATGTTTACACAAACTATAAAAAATTTATTGCAAATTCTCTATGAAAGTTGGAAATAATGGGAGTAGGTGCATTACTCTGCAGTCTGCTCTCTGTACCTCCTACAAAAATCACAATGTGAGATGATGGGCGCACAATTCCAAATGTCTAATAAAATATTTTTTCTATTTATTAAATTTAATCCGGCCATTGCATCGCATTGTGTTGCATTCTACTGTACAAGGGGCGTCAGTGGCACTGAATTCTGGGGTGCTGTGTACTGCTAACACGAATTTTTTTACATTAACAATTTCGCAGAAAAACTTCTTTTTTATAGTAACACTTCTAGAAAGGGTGCAATTGTTTTAAATTAACACTTTTTGAAAGGGCGTAATTGTTAAAATTGATATTTTTTGAAAGGGCGTAATTGTTAAAATTGATATTTTTTGAAAGGGTGTCATTTTTCAAATTAATATTTTTTGAAAGGGTGTCATTTTCCAAATTAACACATTTGGTAAGAGCGCAGTTCATCCAAATAATAGTTTTGGAAACGGTCTCATTTTTTTGGAAATTACCATTTTTTGAAAGGGCGCAATTTTTCAAATTATCGCTTTTTGAAGCAGCGCAATTTTTCAAATTAACACTTTTTGAAGCAGTGCATTTTTTCCAATTTACACTTTTTGAAAGGGCGCAATTTTTCAAATTAACACTTTTTGTAAACATGTAATTTTTTAATATAACACTTTTTGAAAGGGCTCGCTTTTTCTAATTAACAAAGTTTGAAAAAGTATAATTTTTCCAAAATTTCTGGAGGTGCTTCGATCCCCATTCACCCACCCAGGTACGCCCCTGTACTGTGCTACTAAAATTGTATTCGATTGCATTTCATTTCATTTTAGCTCATTTCATTGCCTGGAAGACAAGCTGGCATGATTTGTTTCTTACATGGAATAAATTGGATTGGAATAAAAGTAGAAGGTTTTGATTTTTTGACACAAGCCATTGCTTTCAGTCATTTCAAATAGAGTATTATACTTTATACGTACATACAGCTCCAGACTGCAATCTCCTTCCGTCTTGTTCTCGTTGTTTATTATTAAAATAAATTGCAAGGAATGTCTCAACTATGAAAAGCGTGTGGAGGTCATGCCTTTGATTTCAACGTCATTCCAAGTTCCTACTATTATATATGATTAGTATTATTTACAGCACAGTCAGCGTTGAAAGGAGATGGAAAACTAGGGTGCAGACTTACTTGCAAAGTTTTCAAATCCAAATACAAGCCTTGAATCAAGTCCGTTTATGTAAAGGATTTTTGTACAGAACCTCGCACGTACTTGGTAGAAAATAAAAAAAATACCTACCTAATCCCAGCAGCCGTGACTGTTTCCATTTGAAATGATCAAAGAAGATTTTCTTGTTTTTATTCAAGTTCCATTGCTTCTAGCTACCCTTTAGTTTTCAGGGCCTTCTGTTTTTTTTAAATCTTAAACCATTACGAAAATAATAATCATTTAATGATTCGACTTTAACCATACACTTTGAATCGTATTCCGCATTATAGTGGAAAGGCAAGTGTATAACTACATAGTGAGACCAGACTAGAGCCATTACTTATAGTGTGCCCATATTCCAACAAAATTATACAGGCGCACTCTGACGCTCTGTAAGCGTAATGAAATTATATCTACCTACTGGTTCTTGTAGGTACACTGCAAAAACGAAGGAGTCTTAAAACATGGAAAAATGAATTAAGAACGTCATAAAACTGAATATATTTAGTACCTATCAATACGAAAGCAGTTAGTCCTGTTTTAACAATATTTTTGGACCTTCCAAAATTTCTTATTTTGACAATTTTTAGACCTTCCAAAATTTCTTATTTTGACAATTTTTAAACCTTCCACAATTTCTTATTTTGACAATTTTGAACATTTCAAAATTTTCTATTTTGACAATTTTTAAACGTTTCAAACTTTTATATTCGGCAATTTTAAACGTTTCAGAATTTCTTATTTCAACAATTTTCAAACACTTCAAAATTTTCTACGTTAACAATTTTTCAACTCTTCAAATTTACCATTTTAACAAATTTTAAACGTTAATGAATTTCCTATTTTACAAAGTTTAACCGTTTCAAAATTTCTTACTTCAACCATTTTTAATGACTTCGAAATTTCGTATTTTGACAATTTTAAACGTTCAAAATTTTCTACTTTAACCGTATTTCAACCCTTCAAAATTTACCATTTTAAAAATTTTTAAACGCTTCAAAATTTTCCTATGTACGATTTAAAAAAAATATTAAGTGCATCACAAACGCATCTTTTACTGTGATATGCACCTTTGATGCGTTTTTGACTCGTTTTGGATGCATTTTCGTTCCTAAATATAAATGACATTTTAGACGCACCAGTTTTTTCAGTGTACTTGTAACTAGTCCTAGTCCTAGTCCTAGTCCTAGTCCAAGTCCTAGTCCCGAGCTTAGTATATATAAATGGTAAACTGGAAGTGCAGTAGACAAAGTGAGGAAGATGAAATTTATTATTCAAACGAAGGATTGATGCACAGATTATACCCCGATATTAACAATTAACATAAGTGGGGAACTTGTACCATTTCTTGTGGCAAACGTGGGCTAACTAGCTGAACTGTGAGAATTCAGCCGTGTCAGTTTCAATTTCAACCCAGAGTGCAAAACTTTGAAAAGAAAACTGGTTTCCCTTGAAATGGCTCTTCTATTGTCTATGCGTAGTAATGGGATGTGATGTGTATGATGATGATGATCCTTCGCAGCCTCATGATCATTCCTGCATCCACCGAACAAACGACGTAACACTGTCTCACTCACTTTCTATTACAGTAACACTCTTCGCATACTGATATTTATTAGCGTTTCTTTTCATCCTTTATCTTTTATTTACTTCGATCATCACAACCACTACCAGACCACGACAAGGATTTGAAAACAAGAACCAGAACCAGAACTGGACCCACAACGAGATGAGCACATGGTAATTGCAATGCTATTGGCTTTGGCTAGTAGCGCCCACATGATTTTTTTTCGTGTAGGCCTGGAAAAAGCATGATCTCATCCAGTGTAAAATTGAAAACAAGAACATCTTATATATACTGTCAGTTATAAAAATGCGCGTTTTCCGTGTAAATTTAAAAGAACTGCAGCGTTCTCTTATTACTTTAAAAAACAGCATCTTATTTAGTATAAATTAGGAAAAAACCGCGTCGTTTTCTTATAAATTTTAAAAAACTGCAAACCTTTTTTGAGTAAATTTAAAAAACCACGTCGTTTTCTTGTAACTTTAAAAAATTGCAGTGTAAATTATTAAAGAAAATTGCGCCTTTTTCTTTCAAATTTTAAAAATTGCGACCTATTTTTTAAATTTTAAAAAACCTTGTCGTTTTCTTCTAAATTTAAAAAATTATGACCGTTTTTTCAGTAAATTTTAAAAAATCACGTCGTTTTCTTCTAAATTGCTAAAAAAAACTGCGACCTTTTTGAGTATCTTTTGAAACAACTACGTCGTTTTCTTCTAAATTTAAAAAACTGCGGCGTTTTCTGTGAATTTTTTAAAAAAAATTGTCCTTTTCCTAGAAAAAAGTTAAACACAGCAGTTTATTTTTAAAAATCCTTTGTAGGCTTAGACCTGCGCGGTCTACGCCTAGTCTCGCTACTGGCTTTGGTATGGCATGGCTGACTGGGCCGTTTAAACCATGCAAGGGATCATTTTGTCTTTAATGCATGCATAATTTCATCTGAACATGCAAGGTAACTGTAGGAAACACGAGGAAACTCAAGTCGTGCGGGGAAATGCATAAACTACACGATCAAATCATTACGTGTATAAAGACCAAAGGCAAAAAATATGTCATCATATGATTATGCTCCTATACTTATCGTTAATGCATCCAATCCACACACCTCTACGTACTTACCTGTCCAAGTTCCGTGGAAAATGAATAGGCATATCACATCAAATAACCTCCCTTCATATCATAAGGATGCTCCTTATAATTCATCTCCAATTTATTTTATTTTATTTCATTTCACTTGAATGACAACCTTGCTAAATGTTAACCGTCTTGTTCAACAGCCATTACAGACATGGATACGGAAAAAAACAGATAGATCCTCTTCCATTTTTCTTGCCTGAGTCACACATTGGGATTTTCGTCCTGGTCCTGTCCTGACAAGCCACAATAAATCACTTGGAATCCAAACATTGCAATGTTCTAATGATCTTTGGAACTAAAACTTAAATGCATACAACGCTAATGAATATTTTAAGAGTCATGTAGTAATTGGGCATGCCATTTATTACAGGAGAGATTCAAAAATGGTTATCTGCATGGTTTGTAATGCTTATCAATGAGACGTAAAACAATACCAAAAGTCATAAAACATTTGGGTTTCATGCTCTCCTCTCCTGTCTCATATATTAGTATATTTAATTAGAAAGCACCTACGTAAGTGGTGCATGCTATGCAGTGGGTAATACGCAAGGTCATTTAGTTTAACTTTATTGGTAGAGACGAAACTGATGAAGACGCAAATGGAAATGTCTGCTGGGATGTAGTAGCGTAACTAGGTGTAAGCCAAAAATTTTAAAATATTTTTTCTACTTTAAAATCTGCATTAGTAAGACTCATTTTTTACATTATTATGACAGAGACGCAGATTTTTGAATTTATACACAAAATTTCATTGTCAGTTTTTTTAAATTTACAGGAAAAGGACGCAGTTTTTTAAGATTTTTCACTAAAACGACGCAGGTTTTCTAAATTAACAGAAAGATGACGGTTTTTTTTTAATTTGCAGAAAAAAGACAGTTTTTTTTAGAATTTAAACAAAAATGACGCAGTTTTTTTAAATTTACAGGAACAGGACGCAGTTATTTTAATTTATACAAAAAGGGCGCAGTTGTTTTTGAATTTATACAAAAAGGACACAGTTTTTTTAAATTTACAGAAAAAAGACGTGATTTATTTTAAGAATTTACACGAAAACGACGCAGCTTTTTTTGAATTTATACCAAAAAGGACGCAGTTTTTTTAGAATTTTTACAAAAAGAACGCAGTTTTTTTCGATTTATAGGGAAAAGGTGCCATGTTTTTTTATTAAATGTTAAATTTACATTATATTAGATGTGGTTGTTTCAAGCCTTACACTGGATGAGATCAAGTTTCTTCCAGGCTTACGTAAAAATAAATTCTGTGGACGCTACTGCTGAGATGGACAAAGAATCCTTGAATAGTAGCTGATTACATGTTTATACATGATTATCATTATGTATGTGGTATTATTTTAGCTGCTTACGATTACAGGTGTTTTGGTGTTAACACCATTACGCATTTTGTTCAAGATAAAGTACAAGTTTCGTAACATTCCATGTGGGAAGATAAGATTATTCACGTAACTTTCAAGTTGATAGATTCTTGAGGAGTCTCATGAAGTTTCTAATTAAAACTGACTTGGCAGTCTAATGCAGATTGAACGAGCAGGGATTGAAAGTCATTGAATCTTCTGTGCCGTAGTGTGATTTAATTTAAAGGATGGCAGAACAACAGAGTACCGTATACAGCGTTGGTATGTACTTGCACGTTTCTAATCTCAGACTCAAGATTGACGCGCTTGATATGTACGATGTTTCACAGAGTGAGATCTCTGAGTTTTAGTTTTTTTTCTTGCCAGTGAACCTATTAGGGCTTCATCTCGTTATTATATGAAAGTACATTAGTATCATCAGACTGTTTATTACATGGATGTTATTGTACACTGTAAAAACTAAAGAATCTTAAAAAAGGGAAAATGCACGCGATAAGTACATCGTACTTACGTAGTATTAATATGAACGCAGTTACGATGCATTTTAAGTGCGTTTTACTGTCTCAACAGGTTTAAAACGCTTCAAAATTTCATATTTTAAAAATTTGTACCCGTGTCAAAATTTCTTACTTTAAAATTTTTTACACGCTTCAAAATTGCTTATTTTAAAATTTTTTACACCCTTCAAAACTTATTTTAAAAATTTTTACACGCTTAAAAATTTCTTATTTTAAGAACTTTTACATGCTTCAAAAATCCTATTTTAAAAATTTCTACCCGCTTCAAAACTTCTTATTTTAAAATTTTTTACACCTTTCAAAATTCTTGTTTTAACAATTTTTACACCCTTCAAAATTCCTATTTTAAAAATTTCTACCCGCTTCAAAATTTCCTATTTTAAAAATGTTTACACGCTTCAAAATTCTATTTCTTAACAGTTGTGATACATATTAGAATTTTGAATAATATCGGATGCATCAAAAACGCATTTTATAGCCACACCTTGGTCGGCCAAATGCGGTTTATAAAAACTTCAGTTCAACTTGAGACGCAATCTACCTTTCTCGTAACTTGACTTTATCTCGGATTTTAAAATTTTAGATGCACCCCTTTTTACAGTGTATACCATGCTGTCAACCTCTCACTCCACCTCCACCTCCACCTCTACCTCAATGTACATCTACCACGATACCTGATGCTGTGTGGAGGAGAAAGTAAAATGAGTTTATGAGATCTAACCAGGGCAAAAATATGAGAGGGTGGATTTCAACTGTCAAATGTGACGGATTGTTTAATGGTAGTGTGTTGAACTCTAGGAGTATGGTATGATCTACACAGGGTGACGGGTCAGAAATGTTAGAAGTTGCTCTAATGACAAAACAGTCCATTACGCCTTGTTGCTCTACAGTTTACCTATAGTCTAAAGCATTTTCATTTTCATTTCCACCATTTCACTCCAGTAGGCATCTCAAACCAGAACCAGGTAATTAGTTTTTTATAATTACTTCTTTATTCTAATTTGGTTGATTTTGCGCAACTCTCCTTTGACCTTTTGATCCGTAAAACTTACAAGTACCTACAGTGCATCCTTGATTTAATGTTAGTATTGCTATTGCTACTTTAGATGTGGGAACAAAGATGCACCCACGTATGACTTCACATTTATTACATACATAGACTCAGACTCACAATCAGCTGCATTTTCCCATTCCTCCTTTCATCTCAGGTTCACTTGAAACGAGACAATGACACTGGGTATAGTCATAGCATAGCACGGATGTTGATGCTGATGCTGATGTGAAGAGTAAAATTCACTTGTGCAAAATATGCCCCTTTTATGGAATTGTCTCTTTGCACGCATACTTGACGTTACCTTTAGTGCTTCCTTGAAGAATGCACTTCTAGGATTCTAGGAAGAAAATACCTGTGGTTCTTACCACTATAAGCTATACGCTTACTATACACCACTATACCTTCTCTGTATTACATTACATTACATACACGAGTATGTTCTTGTGATGTAAATAAAAGGCAGCGTTAGACAACTGTTCTGGGAACAAAACGGAGATGAAGGTACTTATGAAATACTTTGTGAGACTAGAGTAGTAGGAATGCATGTATTATTCCGACTCAAGTATGCGGGGTTAGAATTGAACTAATATAATAATACACTCAAAAGGGGTAACGCCTGAAAATGGAGAATGAAAGATTGCCTACCTTCCTGTTCCCACAACATATTATCTCTATACTATAAATACATAGGCTCGCAGAGGGACAAAGAATTACTAACGATAAGAGCCTTACCCTACTCTGTTCTGTGATACAATCCATGTCAATACAGATATGGAACAAATGCTTTAATATAATTACATAGAAAATTTGTGTGTAATGTAAATGTATTTTTGGACTATGAGTAAAAACAGCATTATTACAGATATGCGTTTGTGTGCTACATGAATGAAATTATGGAAGGGAAATATTTCATCAGAAATGCTGTCTATATGTAGATACATAGCATGCACCGTAAGGCATTACTCGTAATTTGATTGCTTTTACTGGTATAACGTTAAACGTTACATAAGAGAGATATGCCTATAATTACCATCTACACATTTTTGTATAGGTACTTATATATGTATGTATACTTACTGAACGAGCAGATGATGTTGTCGTTGTCAATGAGTGCAGAGTGCACGGGTATTTTCTTTCGGAACGATGAAATACAAATACCAAAGTGAACGGAGCAATTCTCAGCAGCCTACAGTAGTGCCTAATGCAATTTGTGAAACCTCAATACGTGATATACAGAAAACAAAACCAATTCCTGGCAGACGTACAGTAGTGCACAGTAGTAGATTGTAGTGCATGCTTTACATTCTTTCTGGAGATAAGCACACCGTGGTCATCTCAAGAATGTTAAATGCAAGGAGGAAATACAGGGAATGTGGGGAGAATGGATTGACATCAATTCGTCAACTGGAAGTAACGTGGATACATAAGTGAGGCCAATGGTTCTAGACTGTAATAGTAATGCGACTGGTTAGTAAAATTATACATGTACACCCATGTACTTGTGTAGAATGAAAAGTTAATTTGCAGTCAAGTTATTTACGCAATTGCTACAAGTTAAGTTTCTTCGTTTTTACTATTCCGACAGACTTTCTGTCGACAATGACAATGGCAATGACAATGGGAGTGATGACGGATGCCTTGTGTAGAATCTATGGTGTAAAAACTGGGCATCTCAAACGCCAAAATTTTAGTCCTTTTTAGTATAATTCGGCATACAGTTAGTGAGAATGCCAAGTTTTTCCTAAAGTGAATTTAAAGAATATTTTGCAGGCTAAGGAGTCTTAAAATTAAATTTTAAAATAGGTTTCAAAATTCTTAAGATGGGAAATTTTGCAGGGTTTAAAATTATTAAAATTGAAAATTTTGAAAGGTGAAAAAATTTTGAAAATGAGAAATTTTGAAGGGTTTAAAAATTGTAAAATAGGAAATTTGAAAAGGATTAAAAATTGTAAAATAGGAAATTTTAAAAGAATTAAAAACCGTAAAAAAGGAAATTTCGAAGTGTTCAAAAATTTTATAAATAGGAAACTTTTAAACGGTTCAAGGTTAAAATAAGAACTTTAAAAAGTTTTAAGTGATTGAAATAGGAAATCTCGCAGTCCACAATGCATTGTTAATATTTCTGACATTTTCCATTAACTTTTTTGCCTTTTAAGATATCTTAGTTTTTACACCATACAGATAGAAAATCCAGTACAAACCTCTACGTCAACGAAAAAACGCTAATAAAACAGAATTGCACTCTAAATTTTGAAATTCTACACACATGCACATATAATCCCTGGAAATCCCATAGTATGATTTTGTGACAGTTAATTTTTTCCTGGCAGGACTAATAAGACTGAAAAAAGGTTAAAGAAAGCTGCAAAGACAAAAACATGGAAAATTCTTGATTAAATTCAAGTCTGTGTGTTCTGCATGTGGTACGTACTAAAGAGAAACATCTTTGAAGAAAAGATTGTTTGTTTTTCTTTTGTCAAGTTTGGTTCAAGTGTTTGCCTTTCCTATTACTTGAGTTCCTGGTCCAGAAAAAAATATCTTTGCAATTGCTTTTTCGACTCTTGCTTTGCTTCCATGTATGTGCCTATTTCTCCAAGTACATATCTGTATGCTTTGAGTCATTCCTTTGCTTATAATTCAGAGAGAACGAATCACGGTTTTAGAGCTCCACGATCATAATGCAGTTCTTTGAAGCTGATTTTCTTGGAGTAACTAAATAATAGAGTTGAGTTATGATGTAAACTGTGGGGCACTTCTATTGTGGTACATACTGTATTAATGTGACTGCTTGTTCGTTTAGCTGATTCCGATGGGCTCTAACAAGGTGCATGTATGTACATGTATATAACGTGCAGCTGTACTGGAAAGAGAAATATACATGAACATGCTTTCAAATGGGATGCTTACATGTGCATGCATGTACATGTGGACTCGTACGTGGATAATTACCAAAGTAGGCACGAAGGTACGTACAAGAGAATAGAAAAGGACATGTGAACAAGGAGTACCCTGGTCTGCTTTGTGTCACTCATGTTTTGCATATTTACACTCTGTCAGAAAGACTAACAAATTGCGTCCAAGTACCATGTGAGAGGCTGAACATCAAAGGTAAATTACTCTAAAATTAGAATTGCTCGTGTTTGAAGCAATTTAGGAGTCGTATCTAAACAAAAACGTGGACACCCGTGAGCATGCAGCATCTGCCCAAATCCAAATCCACTCAGTGTATTAGAAGGGAAGCACTGGATCAATTCTAAAACCGTTTGTTTTCAATGTACACTGTAAAAACTGGAGCATCTAAAACATTGTTTTTACCTACGCGTATTATATATTATAATAATAATTATTAACGCATAAAGGATACATCTCATGTTCACCTGAAGCACATCTAAAGCTCAACAGTAGAAAAACGCACTGATAGGTTCAAAATTGTTAATATAGAAAATTTTAGAGCGTTCTAAAATTGTTAAAATAGAAAATCGTAAAGCTTATTCAAATTGCTGAAATAGAAAATTTTGGAGGGATTGAAAATTGCTAAAATGGAAAATTTTGAACCATTCAAATTTACTGAAATATGAAATTTTAAATCGTTTAATTTTACGAATATGAGATTTTGAAATGCTTAGAAATTGTAGAAATAGGAAATTTTGAAATGTTTAAAAATTGTAGAAATAGGAAATTTTGAAATGTTTAAAAATTGTAGAAAGAGGAAATTTTGAACTGCTTAAAAATTGTAAAAATAGGAAATTTTGAAATGTTTAAAAATTGTAGAAATATGAAATTTCGAAACATTTCTTAATAGCTTAAGCAGAAATATTTGAACCTTTTAAAATTGCTAAATTAGGTAATTTTTAAAAGTCAGAAAATTACTAAAACAATAAATCTCCCAGCCCAACAAGCCTTTTAATACGTATATAATACACTTAAGACTCATTTTTGTCTTAAGTTCCTTTAGTTTTTACATTGTACTCACCCTCTTCAGTCTTCAATTTTTTTCCTCCTAAACATTGAGAAAATTGGTTACAGTAACACCAACACCATAAACTTCCCACAAGTTCCGTGAACATATCAAATTTTTAAGGAAACAAAGCTTAGCACAGGAGAGGTGAAGACATCCTAATGTGGTCATTTCTTAAGCAACGGTAATATCAGCCTGAAATAACAATATAAAAAAGCAACTAGTTTGGAAGTGATTCATCATACTTGATCATATCGGATTGAATCGTGTTGGCTTCGATTTTTTAACGTGTCTAACCTGTTATACTAATATGAGATATGCGCTGCAGTCGATCTACAGTAGCAATATAATTATTTGACGGTCACGTCAGCACGAAAAATCAAACTTGCATTATAAATACCCAGCGGGTATTATTAGTATGGTGTACGTAGAAACTCTACTTGTTTCCCTAACACAAGTCAAAGTCGAAAGGATCCAAAACCAGAACCAGGACCAGGACCAGAACCAGAACCAGGACCAGCATCAGAGCCATTGCCATTGCCATTGCCATTGCATTGTATTGTATTGCATTGCTATTCCCCCTTTACGAGTACCTACGAGACGAGGAGTCCTTGGTATTAATGTACATAGTGTTGTGGAGAATGTGAGTTAAGAAAAAGTCAATTTGAAGAAGAATCCAGGCCAGGCACGCCTGAAAGTTTGTGATATAAAAAGCAAAGTTTTTTTTATTTATTTTATAGAAACTCTAGTCTCAGGTTTTATTTCTTGTAGCTTGAAAGAATGACTTTGACTCGACGTTCTAGCAGATGATTGTTCTTCTGATGAAAACTTTAAATGTGAGTCGAGATGTAAAGTTTATGTATCGTACATATTAATCATTTGTGAGCATGTAGGTATCTGTATGTACGTATGTATGTACATGGTACATGCATACGTGTCTGGATGGATCCTTCTTGTTCCTGGAGCAAGGTAGACAGTGTACTAATTGTTAGTAGCGTGTCTGGACTCGAATAGAGTATAACACGTAGTTGAATGCTGCTGTGCTATACTACATCCCATGCAGATGATAGTATTCAAAGGAGTTGTCTTTCAATGAGGAGAGTGAATGCAGTGAATACAGAGTATAATATGACTTTCGACTTTTCAACGAAACTAAATTGCTCGACTTGAGAGTTTGAAACGTGTGCCTTGTTTGAGAGTTTTACAATGTAAGTGCCTATTATTTCGTTGGGCGAAAGCTTAATTTAAAAGAACATCAACTGCTTCTCTATCTCCAACTCAGATGACTCAGACTCAGAGTCTCTCATGATGAAAGTGAGCTCAAAGCGAGGACGAGAGAGATACATACACTTTTCAGCCAAGAAAATTTAGCTAGACTCTAAAGTCTAAAGTCGACTCAAGAGTAAAGACTGATTCATTTTTGAACGAAAATCACAGGAAATTAAAACGGCAAAAGTTCGCTAGCGCATCTTTTCCTTTTTAAGATACGCTTCCGTGATTATCATATCCCGTCCAATGTATAGATATTCAAGTTACACAAGAGAAGAAAATGTGTGACTCCAATTCTTTTACTTTTTCAAATATCTTCATGGAATTGAGCCTCTCTCTCTCTCTCTCTCTCAAATCTCCCTTTCTCCCAAATGAGCCTATGCTCCTAAATTACAGACAATGGTTTGCAAGAAACAAGAAAACATTAAATAAAACTCCAAGCTAGCCATTTATTATTTTCTTTGTGGAAAGGAAAATAGACGACGGGACTTCATCATGTAAAAATGTAATGTACAGTAGACTGCAGAATATTTTACCATTGGAATATGTACTTTTCTACAGCGAACATTATTCCATGAATACATTCGTACTTCTCACGTAAATTTCATCAAGCTCCTACTTGACTCTCTGGGAGTCATATGTACGTTTTGACTTTGCTATTAATATGATAATTGTATGGATACACGATTTTATTGACTGACTCGAATCTTGGTAAAATCAATACAGTACACTAGTCGAGCACGAGAAATACATAGAGGAACAAGGAAATAAATAGAGTAGCAGTGCTATATCCATAAATCAATATTCTTGCTCTTGCTCTGGTTCTGGTTCTGGTTCTGGTGGTGGTTGTGCTAATGCAAACAATGTAATATCTTTCCTATCTGACTCTGACTACCGATGAGTGTGGGTCCTGAGTACCAGGGGCGTATTCAGGGGTAGGCAAGGTAGGCAACTGCTTACCTCTGAATTTTGAAAAAAAAAATAAATTACATGGTTTAAGGACTGTAGTGGAACAACAAATAGCTATGGAACTTTGTCTGTATAGTGCGGACTTTTTAAAAGGTCTAAAAATTAAAATTTGAACGTTTTCAGAAAGTGTAATAATAAAAATTCGAATCCTCTGAAAATGAGGAAAAAATAAAAATTCATTTTTTTGAAAACGTATATAAAATAAAAATTCGACGTTCTTGAAAATGAGTAAAAATAAAAATTAACTCTTGTTTAAAACGTGTAAAAAATAAAAATTCGAAGTTTTTGAAAATGAGTAAAAAATAAACAATCGGACTTTTAGAAAATAAGTAAAATATAAAAATTAAGGCTTGTTGAAAATGTGTAAAAATAAAAATTCAAACTTTTTGAAAATGAGTAAAACATAAAAAATCGGACTTTTTGAAAATGAATGAAAATTCGACGTTTTTGAAAATGAGAAAAAATTAAAAATTAACACTTCGAAAATGTGTAAAAAATAAGAATTAACACTTTTTGACACAGTATAAAAAATTGGTTGGAAACTTACACCAGATATACAATGAGCGCTGAGCAGATTTGCCTACGAAGAAAAAATTCTGGATACGCCCCTGCTGAGTACAGGAGTACTCGCAGGAGTACATACACTGATGCAGATGTACAAGTTTGTGGTTTGTAAACTGGATTGTGGAGTCAAAGCCGAAGCCAAAGCCATAGCCATAGCCATAGCCAAAGCGGAAGCCAAAGCCAAAGCCAGAGCGACTGCGAGTGTCCAATGCCAAGCTGGGAAGCCAAAGAAATTATGATGATAACTATAACAGTGATGGTATAAATTATGAGAACGATTTCCCTCGAGTGTTAACTACTAAAGATTATTCAATAGGTATCAGATAATGCAATCATTTCTAAGTAAGTTATTCCCCTTTGTCCCAGTTGGCTATCTCTCCTTTGTCGGCGGAATAAGAAAATTCTCCTTTTAACACAATAACTGAGCTGGAAATGGGAGTTTGGATCGTTTTCTCTCCACAAAATGGCTCTAAGGTGTCGGCTTGGTCGAATGAACTTGATAAATATTCTCTCTGTATTCACACATTTACTTGTCTACATCCCAAATGTCAGCCATTTACTTTAATATTTTATGAATTTCAATTTTGCTTTTGATCGTGTGTAATTTACCCAAGATAGAATTTTCCTCTACTCATTGCCTCTTGAGGTTCAAGCTGGGCTCCGTTAATGTTTTCAACCTCTTCCACAGACTCACTTTCTTCCGCTCATCTTTTATTACACTTCCACGTGAAATAGCAAATTACCTCGCACAACTGTACTGACCATCATCACGATCACGATACCAAACCAAACCAAACCACAACCACTACGACTAGGACTAGGACCAGGACCAGGACTACTGGCATCTCTGCACTCCAACCTCCATCCATACTCCATACACTCAACGCACAATATATACGCACCCTCTATTAAATACATCCATTATTGCGTTTTCAACAAAATTACAAATAAATTATTTATCCACACAAGTTTTCGTCTTCGCCTCCTTGGATTTTTTCCAAGGAACAAACAGCAAACAAAGCAGAATTCGTGAGGGATGATATAGGCTTCCTATCAGTTTCAGCTTCTTAAAGTAAATGGCCACTTTTTGCCGAGATAATAATGGTGCGGTAGGATTTATAAATTATTCTACATGCACTACTCCTTGGAATCTTATTCTGAGGGTTTCAAGGTTGGGAGACAGAAATACATAAACGTAGGAACGAATTGACTCGCGATTCGATTCTGGTTTGTTTCTTTATAAGTATGTACTTTTGCACATGTACCTTTGGTATAATGAAGCCATCAATATTTAATTAATGTTTACAATGGGAATTTACATAAAGCGAG
>JAAXYX010002120.1:0-18893 GCA_036851915.1 Ptenothrix huangshanensis
ATGGTTAAAAGAATCTCATTTTTACCATTTTTCATTTTGCATGTTGTTTTATACATTTCCATCGATACGTGTTCACCTTTCCTATTTTTTACTGCATGTTAGGAAGCGTTTGTGTAGCATGAAGGGTACAAATTATAATTGGCTGGGGCTGTTGGACCGTGTGTCATGTGCGATATACTTTAATACATCTGAAAAATTGTATATAACTCCTATTGAATATTGCATCAAACCTATGCAGAAAAGATCAATGCAATATCACATATGTAAGGCATGAGTAAAAGTGAAATTCTCCCATCGACCACAGTCGTTTGGTTTCCCGTAGTGTAAGAATTGAAAAAGTCAATAATGAATAAATGAGAGCAAAAGTGTACATTGACGTTAGATGTACTGTAAGGTATAGAAGGAGTGAGTTGTTTGTAGAATAGCAAAGTATAACTTGTGGTTGGAGATAGGAGTCCCGGGCCAAAACGGAGTCTTACATTCGTTGATGAAGCGATATCAATTTGTACTATTTAAAAAGGGGATTTCAGACCTAGCGTAATATATACAAAGATAGTACAAAAATAATAAACCGTCTTTAGCAATCCTCATAATTAATTTTCATAAAAAACCGAATTGAAAGCCTATACAGATACAGAGTATGCTTGAAGTATTTGAGGATACAGAATATGCTCAGGGTCTAAAAGGTTGGCAAATTATTTTTTTAAACTTAATCTTATAATATTTTGAAACCGTAAAATTTGGAGACTTTTGAGCCTTCACGATACGACACGAGCCGCTGGCAACGGTAAGACCTTTGTTCAAAGTCTCGGGACCTGGTATAGGTAGATATGTTGCCCGCGTGGCTCCAATCTCCGTTTGGTAGACGTAGAAGGATTATGAAATACATAGACTTGACACAATGTTCAATGTGGGAATGACAGGATGAAAAAGTGGAGAAGGAAATCGAAGAGGATGAATCTCAAGAGAAGATTGCTGAGCTGGAAGAGAAGAAAAAGGCAGATTTGAAATACAAACGATCCTTCTTTGTCAGAATGGTAAGGGAACCCCAATATCTGAACCAAATATCAAATCAAACCATAAAACACACCACACCAACCAAATCAAAACACCATCTACCACCATACCACACTCACAGTCCATATCTCTCCTCAAAGGGAGTCGTTAGCATACATAGCTTTTCAAACTTGAAAAGTACCTATGCATACGTACCAAGGTACCTTTTTATCTAAACCTTTAAGGAAGGTGTTATATAAACCACATTGATCTGACTCAATTTCGAAGATGAACAAAAAGTACTAGTTTGAAGTTACAGAAATTGCATGTTTTGTTATAAATAGCGTCAGTGAAGATTCAAAATGCCACTGAAGGCGAAATGAAATAAATTCAAAACGGCGAAAAGCAAAGTGAAATAAATCCCTATAATAACTACCTTCAGGCACGTCTTGTGACGGTACTATTCATCGGTTGCACATCGTTGAGCTGAACCTAACATCACTTTCAGTTTTTATTCTTTTTCAAAATTTCAATACTGTCGTCTCCCCAAATGTATAATTAGAACGTAAAAGTTTTGAAAAGATGGATTTACGTTTTTGAAAGTACGTAATTAGAAGATATTTGATTTTAATTAGCTTTTTGTGAAAACTTGTATTTAAAACTAAAGAAGATAATTATTAGTTATGGACTTGCCATATATGTATTTAGTACATTTTAAATTTTATCTTGGAAAAACTTCTACAAGCAATTTAATGCAAAATTATTTATCCCTTTTTAGGAGAGAATGGGTATAACGTATTAGAGCATTCTCATACCTTGAATTTCATTTCCTGTATCAGCATTCTTTAAATACTTCAGTCATTTAGACTTAATTAGGCAAAATTAATTCTAACCTGATTTCATACATTAATGTCGTTCCAAGTTAAAACGTGAAGAAAGTAAGACGGAATATACTGAAAGATATTTTGTCTGTAGGTGAGCGACCCGAAGATTTACAACCCAAAAATAGTGAAGGCGCAGTTCCCAGCTGTGAAGGGCACTGCTCACAACCAACACCACAGCCGTGGTCACGACCATGGCCACAGTGGCAGTGGAAGTGGCAACAATAATCATTGCAACGCGGGCATTCCGGCTACTGCTACTTCACCCAACCCAAGTCCAATGTATGTATGACCACTATCATTTCGTTTCCTCATTCCATATTATATTCCAGCTCATCCTTTCTCACATTTCTCGCCTTTCTGTCGTCGACTACCATTTTTCGCTCCAGGGTCTTACTTTTTTGACGAACACCATTTCCAAGCCATTTTAGCTCACTTTTACTTCCTTGGTCAGACCAGCCATGGTCTGATGAAATCGCGGTGGTAGTTCTTTTATGAAGGTTCGTGATGGTGGCAATCTTTATGACAAAATCGATGGCATCACTTACTCGCACTTAAAGAGCTCTTTTGTGCTCCCATTTTGACTTGACTTGACTTGGCTTGCTCTTGGCATTTCCATCATAAATCAGACCGGATTCCATTTGATTTTGATAAACTTGAAGACTCGAACCGAGCAGAGTCCGGAGTGAAAATAAGCTCTTACTTTACTTATATTTCAACTGGAAGCCTGAGTGTATTCGACTCATCCTTACAGTCACAAATCACATGTAATTTATATTATAATTAACATTTATTCATGTCATTCATTATAGTGCCTCTTGGATCAGCTGGCCATTAGCATTTATGCTTCAGGAGGTCGTCGACGAGGTTTCCAGTGAAGTTCCATTCAGGTAAAACATTTCTAATACCTTAGTGCAAAGCAATGCAAGCAGATACGAATTTCTTATTAAATCTCTACCTGAATGTATGAAAAGCTGGCTTGGAATATTTCAGCGCATGTACCTATTTATGCCATAATTTATGCCTTTTATGTCAAGCCCCTTAGTTTTAAACCTACTTACATAACAACCACTATTCTACCCAAAAATCAATAAATACAGTCTTATAGCTTCTAAAACAAAAACTATCCAAAAACGTGATCTATTTCATCTTTGTGAGCAAAATGCAGTATCACAACTGCGCGCTTCCGTTTAACACAATTATGATCACGAATACAAAACTACAGTGACACACAGACGTCTACAGACTACAGTTACAGATTATGCAGAGATTGTTTTGTAGGCCTAAATGGAAATGAAAGTAGTGAATTTATCTGCGAGGGAACGGTAATGAAAGAGAGAAAAAGGGTTAAGTAGCCAAGCGTGCTCTTGATCCGGAGGAACGTAGAAGCCAAGGAGGAAGTATGCAAGTAGGAATTGAATGAATCGTAAACTGCTGATTTCCTTTCTTCTGATCACCATTAGAAAGGAATTACAGTGTTTAGAATACTTTGAGTGGTTGGTAGGAGTGTGTAAGATGAACATGGAAGAATGGAGATAAAGCTGGAAGAAGTGAGTTGAGCTCACAATCAGCCCCACTACAATTGCTACTTATCATCAAATCCATTCCCCGATTCCACATCGACGTCGAATTGCAGGTCGTAATTCAGATAATGATTTATTATCCACCGACCCGCCACCCCGAAATTCTCTCCACTAGCTCCACATTACAAAACAATATAGGTATATAGGTAGGTACTTTCAGCCAAAAAGTTCGGATTCCATTTCAGTCTGAAATTCTGAAACCACAACCGAAACCCAAGCGCTTCGATCTGGTATAGGCTAGAGATGGGAAAACAGATTATAAACTTTTGTTTGGAACAGTAGCCTCGAAGAAAGTTTATTACTTGGTTTGAGGTGCAAAAACGATCATACGCATTTTTCACAAAATACTAACCGCCATAGAAAAATGGCGAAATTCTACTAAATCGCCAAATAACTCATTCCTTTATGTAGTTTTAGAACAGAGAAGAGAAAGGCTAAATATGCAACTGAAAATGGATTTGGAATGGAGAAAACGGTTATAGTTAGATAGTGGCGACAACTTAAGTAAATTTTCCCATTTGAAAATAAATAGAGCCCGGCGACCTACTACGATTGATATTATTTGCAAAGTTTTGACACTTCTTCAAACATGTAATTACTAAAAAAGATATTTTGGTAGTTTTTTTTCAAAAACTAAGATAACACGTCTTGCACTATGTACCTTTCAAAGGAACGATGATGTATACGTGTTAAGATTTGACTATAATTATAGTACCAAGTCATTTGCGGGTTGTAAATCGGAAATTAAATGGGGCAAATAATACAGGGAAAGAAAAGAAACTGGTGTTTTGTGTGGTTCTTAGACTGACTCCTACATGCTATTAAAACGTAGTAAACGGAGTGTAGTCTGGTAGGTACATAGACATTATAGAATTGTGGAATGGATTGTGCGTTGTAGAATGGAGACGGACGATAAATTATTTCGCACAATAGGAAGCATGCGGGAGCAAAGGTGCCTACTATAGGTTTCGTTGGGTGGAATAAAAATGCACACCGTAATATATAATGACTTGCCAGGAAAATACGAAATAGTAAAGGACTTTGGAAGGTATATATCAAAATACTGCAATACTAGCTCACAGGGGCGAATTTTGCACGTAGGTAGTCAAGCAGTAACGGTTTCAACCTACCTCGGAAAACAAATCAAGAAAATAAATCCTTCGAGAAATTGTACGAATTTTCCAGTTCAATTCAAATTATTCCAGTCCATTTCCCACTTCCGCCACGCTCATTTTTTTTTATTCCCCAACTCTCAACTTTAATATGTACACGATTTGTCATCACGTTGTATGAACTTGCGGGCTCTACTTCCTTATAAGTACATTAAGCAATATATATGTACCATGCATAGCCTATTATATGCTTGGCTACCTTAGTTTACGTCTTTGTTACGTAAGGAAAACAAAAATAGACATGCAGACAAAAGCGTGTATGTATTGTGAATATTGCTGGCAACACATTTTTTGAACTCAATATTTAAATTCACATTGTTCATATGAAGGTTCCGAAATTGGGAATCTACTCTGACGATCAAACCTGGTCCGGGAACGAGTGGCAAGACTTCACCAGATACGGATGGAGCAGGTGGTCATCGGTCAGTAAGTCCACATCCTTTTGGACGTCGCAGTCGAAGTCCATCAACTCATTCACAGCAGCAGCAGCCTCCAAGTGTGTCTCCAAAAAAATCAAGGAGTCCAGCCGCTCTGTTAGAGCCTCCACCAACGAATAATGGCAACGGTCAAGGAAAACACTGAGCAATATCTCAGGAATTTCCGTCTAATATCACACGTAATGATTTACCACCAAATGCAAATGAGCTACAAATCTACAACCTTGTCATTGTTGTCATAAAATCAATTGAAATACAATAAATGTGAACTAAAGAGAGAGTAAAATAATACTCCTTGGAAAGGAGTTCAAAATAAACAGTCACAAAACTCAATAGTCGAATTACGTTTAACCTTTTACCCTGTCCTCGTCACCTGTAACTAATTAGGTAGGTACATCTGCTAATTGTTGGTTATCGTCAAGATTCAAGAAATTATGCATACAGATATTGCTGATGCTATGAAATAAATTGTGATTACGATTGTGTTAATGCTGAGTTGACTCAACACATTTGCGAGCTATCTACATAAATAATTGGATACAGTGGTGGGAAACATTAAATTAAAAATAAGAGACATTGCTATTTCAACTGATAGCTGTAATAAATTATAATTGTAAATCGTAAAGCTTGATCTTGATGTGAAAATTTAAAGTCTTAAAGCTATTATTTGATCTCGAACAGTTTATATTGCTTATTTATTACCTATAATAATAACCGTATTTATGTTACGACTATTTATTATTGATGTGATACGCATGTGTATATTTTGCCAGACTGAATTTCATTTCCGTGTCACTTAATTGCGAATATCGTTACTTCACTATCGTTTATACGTTTCAATAAACTTTCTTGTGATGCAAAAACAATCTCCTGTCACTTTCAAGTTCTTCATTAATTATTAATTGCCCATTAAAAGACACAACAGAATCCCCAATAGTCCTTATCGGAAAGAACGTCATTATTGCCATTGTCGAACCTCAGACCAAATCCAGAATTCAAAAGCTTGCCATATCAGAAATGAGACCCCGACTAGGCTAAATGAAATAGACACAGGTTTAAGCTCCCAATGTATTCTCCGAACATTTGTCATACTTCGAGTCCATTATATGGCCTGCAATGCGATCAAGTCAGACACTTACTAGTGACTACTGACTTTTGGGTGCCAGTGATAATGTGCTAATGACAAAACTAAGGACCAATGGTAGTGCAGAGTTAGAGATAGTATTTTGATGATGATTAGGCTCTGACTGCAGATGAGACGGACAGAAAATGAACAACGACTCAAGAAGTCTCTCTGGAGACACTCGTAATCCCTTCTTCCCTTCATAATGAGCTTTACTGCTTTTGTGTTACTGCTCTCTGCTCTCCTCGTCTCTTGTCTTTTCTTCTTTTGTTTAAAATTGAATCAAAAGTTCGAACGTTGCATTGCCTGCAACACTGCACACCACCAGGCATCACATGATAATAACATTAAAGATATTATCAGAAATGTGACGACAAGTCAAACGCTAGAGTATTTTCTCTGGTCCATTTTCATTTCCATCCTCGAGTCCTCGCCGTCCTCATCGTAAATCCATTTATAATACTCCTTTCAACTGCACATTAGAATGGAATCTCAATCTCATTCCGTCAGCTCATCGGTCGGTGTTGATGTCGTTGCCCACGTTCGATGAATTCTCAAATTCTCATTCACATCATTTTATTTTCCATTTCCAATTCCCAAACCCATGTTCGACATACCAAACCGACTAGAATGCGTCATGTCAGCTTCGACGTTCGATAAAGTCCACACCTAAATCAAAAGACAACTTCTCCACCCGTGTCCCCGATCATATGTAGGTATATACAGCGTAACGAGTTTGCACTACTGATATCTTCTCTGTACTCTATGCACATGAGTCAGCTGGAAGGCTTTATGTTAGGTGTCATGCAAGTACGCAGAACTAACTTAATTATCAAATAAGTCCGTAGGCAATTCAGCTGAACATCTTCAATTCCGGAATAACAATACAATACGTTTAATTTTTATTACCATTCCAAGTGGTGAACACTCAATTCCAAAATTTATTTTGAAAAAACAAATACTTTTACTGTTATTTTATAATTAACCATTATTACATCTATACTGAATAGACTGTGTACTTATTGCGCTTTATTACTTTTTAATTATAACCACACGAAAAGAAAAACAGATGGTAAAAGTAATTATAATGGAGGGCATCGGCTTTATTTATACGAATTTACAAACGTAACTGTAATCTACAGACAAGGAAAGAAATTGCACAACAGCTCGAATAATTACTTAAAGTAGGGTAAACACCTAATCATAGCAACCTCCACTGCAAACTCAACATTTGCTTACATTTTTAATGCATAATTTCGCGAATCGAATTCGAAGCCGAAACCGCAGACGGATCAATATCAGGATCAGCATCGGAATCCGAATCGCACATTTGACATAGTTTTCACCAAATTCCAACCAGACACTAATAGGAACCAAATAAGTTATTTCGAATTAATTGCACTACCTTGCCCAAATTACCACAAGACCCAATGGCAACTTAGCCATCATATCAAACAATCTATCAACAAAATACAACAATGACAACCAATCTGCTAAAAGCAAGAATTCAATTAATTCTAGCCTAATATTGCCTGAGCCTCCTTACATAAATAATTAATAATGTATACACATATTGATATCGGAGATTTGCAGGTAACTTATAGTATCATAGCATATCATGTCATTCCCATCTTCCAGCCAACACGTTCCACAACATATATGTACAATTTTTCACACGGTCCTTTTGAAACACGCAACTACTTCTAATGCGGGATTCAAAAATTAATTCGCTGAAATTGAAGTGCACATAATTATATTGAGTTTAATTCCGGAATTAATGTATCTATGAATAATATTTGGAGAGATATTTTACTAGCATGAAGCCTTACTACATATACTTATTATGAAGCTAAGTACATATTTGAAGATTTATAAGGTTTATAATTATGTAGGTAGGTAAATGTAATTATTTAGGTAGTGTAGTAAGTTTTTCACAATGAAAGCTTGGGTAATATGTATTATATTGGAACACGTGTACTGTATTTGTGAAGTAATATGGTTATGGTTACAATTAATTTTTAATCATAATAACCTATATGGTTTGCTTTTGGTTGGGTATTTAATAATTATTATTACATATATATAAGGCAAAACGTTTGATTTTGATAACAACATTATATTGTAATTATGGTAGTAAGTCGTACTGTTAACTGTTAAATACAGTAATAAGTAATAATACACATACATTAACTATGAAAATTCTGTTAACACTTACATCAATGAATAACACAAAGAAAACACTTCAGTGAATGATCAGTTTACAAAATCAAAATCAGAACAAAATTACGACCAAGATTCAGACAATTTTCACGAACAATGTTCAGATTGACACTGCATGAATGGGTAAGGGAGGTAAATATATTAGCTCATTATCTTAAAAACTGAACAGTCTATGCATCTGCTGATGTAACACGAATATACATATAATACGCATATAATGTGTGGTACGAAGCACCGCAAAAATTACTATTACAATAATCACGTTAAGTATGTTTAACCAAACAAAATGCTAGTAATGTCTGTTTAAACTGTAGGAATTAATTGGCACAAAAAAGATTAAATTGTTGCTAATTATAGTAGCATGCATACAATTGAATTTTCCAACTAAAAAGCATTAGGAATTTATTGTTAGTCAACTGTTACAAATGATTTCAACAAAGCTATATTGAAATGTTCCAAATAGTATTGTTGAAATGCATCACAAGCTTCTAGATGCCAAATTGAGAGAGACACCAGAGCCTGGCAGATTTTTGAAATTAGTAATGAATAGTAATGCCTAAATAATTATAAAGAATATTATGTATGTCTGCATTGTATCATATGAAAGTCATGACTAGACCAAGTCTGGTGTGTACCGGACATAAATTCCCATCCATCTCACCACTATCTACATTCTGCTTGTAAGTCATCATAATTACTTCTCTTCTTTTGGGTACATGTTTTTGTTTCAAATGAACATTGTTCCTAAGACCTATACAGTGTAATAAAGACGTTTACAGTTTTAATGATGGTAGTAATCACATTTGGAATCCTAATTTTGATTTTCAAACATCGATTTGTAAATAAATCAGAAGGTATGGAAATCCCCATTTGTTATCAACTACGTACATTTATATAACAATTAGTTATTGCTCTTGTTTTGTTCTGATATTTCCTAAAATATACGGACGTTTTCGCACTGCTGCTCCATCTTCACTATTCTACATTCTCCGAACCAAAGACCAATTAAATTAACTATAAGAAACAGGCTAAGTTTAATAAAAGATTAGTGTAAGAGAGTGTTACACCTTTTATATCCTGAAATGAAGCTAAAACTGCCTAATGCATGTCTACCTACATACCTTTCAATTTCGTATAAACATTTTGAGACAGGTTTGTGAATAATTACGTAATTACACACTTTGCAAAATTGTTAATTCAATTATTCCAAATTTAAAATAGTTCTTAAAAGCGTAGGATAATTTTGCACTTGTGTTTATCTTGTCCGTTGTAGTTCTCATTTTAGAGTTAACTAACGTACTAACTTAACTAACTAAAGTACAGACATATGTAAGTAACTGTCTGCAGGAATATGTCATATACTTTTGTAACTGCTTAACGAAATTCTATTGTTGGTTGCTTGTTACAGAATTGAATACGAAATAATTTTTGAAAATGCCTGGGTGTTTAATATAGAAATCACTGCGTATCCACTATCGCCTCTAGCCTATACACTAAAAACAAGAACTTACATACATACCTGTGTACATAAAAGAGTAATATATGACTAACACCAGCTTCAGTACAAGCAGCGGTAGCTCTTTTCAACTGATGTATATTATAATTAATTACTCTTTAGTCTAGTCAATCAATACGAGTCAAATTTAGCCACATGAGAAATGAAGACGATTAATAACCAGCTACAGATGATAATTATATAATTTATTACAGTATTATTTTTATTGTAACTTCCAACATGGCTAAGCATGGCATGACATGCTTTTTTCCTATATAATTAGAGCGTCCTATCATACGAATGGCAACATTATGTGCGAACTTTTTTTTGTAAATCAGTATGGCATAACTAATATAATTTACGCATCTAAATCCGAAATTGTGTATCGGTACAACAGCGGGTATATATAGTATAGCTTAGCTGAAGAAGTAGACAGTTTCTAAATTTCAATCTCGATTTCAGTTATCATGAACATAATAAATATAACATAATGCTTCTTCAATCCCTTCCCTATTTTTGGTAACAAATCTATAGAATTCAATTATGCGTTCATTTTTACATAATTATATACACATAACATATTATAGCATAACACACCATATAATTATTGTAATTACGTTAGACATGTATACCATATTCGTAAGATCATCATTATAATTAGAAAAGGCACAATTAAACTACGTACATAGCTTTTGCATTTGTGGGTGTGACGCTCTGACATATGTTCGTCATAATATAGGTATGTATTTATTTCAATTACATAATAATTATATCGACCGATTGCGTTGAAATGGCTTCAAAATGTCATATGTAGATTTATTAACATTAAACTCAATTAAACTACCAAATAATTATATACATTAATTCTAACAACTGTTTACTCTTGTATGACTCTGGTGCGCGTATCTCCTGTAATTAGTCCGCATTATTTTGATAAGCTAGAATTTTAATGTTTGTTTAAGCGGCATGGCATGGCTCATAAATTTTAGCACTGTCCTCAAAGACAATAATTAATTTAGCTGCAAAAGGTGACGTTGATGTTGAAATTGAATTAGCTTGCAGATAATAAAATAAAACAAAATTACAGTGGCGCACATTGCAACGTGTAGAGATGCCTGTAGAAAGATATATTTGATAGAAAAGTTTAATACGAATTAAACTATGATTAATAATATTATTATTTACGAAACTAAATGTGTCTGAGGTTAACTTCAGCTGCATATATTTTAATAATGTAATATATGAGTAAGTTCAATGTAAGTACTATTGTTATTTACACGCAATGTTCAAAAGGTATTTTTTTGGTGGTTTCTGTTTTTGTTTGAATTTAATGCTGGGACTCTGTATACAAATATGCATACGTAAGTATAGGTACATATACTACCTATGTATAATAACAGTATGTATATTTATAATGATACATAGCTCATAGACTTTAAACATCTAAAGTGATTAATTATTATCAGGCCTTTAACTTTTTGGCTGAAGCCATCGCTATAGAAAATTAAACATAGCGTTCGTCCATGACTAAAATAATAATTATTGGAGAACTATACTTAAATAGGTAGGTAATATGTGGGTAGCATTATGAACTACCTATGTATGTGTAATTTGCTAATGACATACTCTACACGGATTTTTTTAATTTTTACACAAAGATCCGATATTCCCTAACACATGCTAATTATTAACACATAGTATGCTCTTCTATGTATATACATACAATTATACTCACATATGTATTTATATTAGAATTTTAAATTTGAAACAACTCACAAGTCAAGTCCAAGACGGATTTGATGTGTACATTTGACATTTTTCATGTTTGTTAAGCCTTATTATTCGTGTCCGCGTACTGCACAATCGTTCTCTCTTTGTAGTAAATCTCTTCGGACTCTTTGTCACAAAGGAGAAGGATTACACCACCAAAGAGAAATATTGATGCACCCCAACCCACTCCGTAAGCCCAACCAAACTCCCAAAATGGACGCTTGCCTGCAAAACCAAACATATGACATAACCAATGGAGACAAAATGGAAAATATTACCGATGCTAAACACCACATTATGAATTCCGTAGTAATGGTGTAGGTGAAGACCCAGACAGAGCTTCGGATCATAATTATTGGCAAGTTTTTCCTGGTTATAAAAAATGGGCCTTGGCATTCAACTCAAGAGTATAAACAAGCAATAATTAAATACGTGACTTACTTCCTTCCATGATTCGGGCGAAACATACAGGATAGACTACGAGAGCAACCAGGACGGCGACAACTGAAAATTAAACATTGAGAAAGTATCCATCAAAACAAGGACTAAAGTACTGTTTAATAAAACGTAAAATATGAACATGCTACACGCTGCCTAGACCTAGGTTTAACAAATTGCAATCATAACCGGAATGGTTAAGTGAGAAAATGTATGTATCATAAACATAGAGTGAAAGTCTGTTCAACTGTTCCTACAAAGTGTTTAGGTTTTAAATAATATGTGCACTTACGAGCAAGAGCCATGACGTAGACAGCAATTCTATAGTATTTGTATTTCTTATTTGGATCTCTGCACCGAAGTCCCAAAACTGTCAACAATGTCGCAAATACGTCCACCAATAAACTGACGACACAGAAAGCTGCCGCCACCAGAGTATATGCTAGAAACAAAAAATAAAAACGAATATATATATAGACTATATTCGGGTAACAAATGAAACAAGTACGCAGAAGATAAGCAAGTTTGGCCATTTGACTAGCAACACAAGTCCCGCTATCTTTTTGCTTTTTGGTCGATTCCCTTCAATTTTACAACCTTCTTTTTACTCCCAACTTTTTACTTCCTCAGTTTCTGTAGGTACTTGTACACGATTCTTTGTATCTATATCCTTCCGAAATTTACGCTTCACTTCATTGACAATTACAATATATACATAACTATGTATATACGTGTAAATAATACATATATAATTAGGCATAAACATCTCCACATATTTTTAGATAGAGAAAAATTCATAGGTGCCAGAGATAACCAACAAAAAATCCAGGAAGTTTCACATGTAGTCTTTACTTTTGTTCAAGCAGCAACAGCAATAACAATGAAAAAGAAAACTTTGCTACTTAACACAACTTAGAAAACATGAGGAAACATAAACGAGGAAAAGTAAACTACGAAGTAACTAACATATTCTTTTATTTCATATGTCACATTTTACTTTCTTTGCCCATATCGTTCCATCGTAAAGTCGTGCTTTAATTCAATGAAATGTACCTACGTCGTCGTCCATCTCTTTGCTTAAATGTATACTCCTCTTTTCATTTGTCAGGCTTTGACTCCACTTCAATCGTGAACAATCAAACATGCTCTCGTAGGGCACAGCTATAGGGACGAGTTCCGGTAAACAACACATAAACCAACACATTTTCCTCAGATACACAATTGTGTAGTGTGTACACGGATGGAAACATAATTTATTGTAAGACTTCGGCTTAGTATCTCAAACAAAGTTCAAAGTTCAAAACAATCCAAACTTTTTCATGTATTGCATTAAGGTTCAAAGTTATAATTATGTATTGCAGATATAGATAGATACATACGAACTTACACATCTTTCGCTCCTTATACAGGACGTGGAGTAATAACATTTACATTTCGCTTTCATCTTCGCACTGAAGTTTTTGATACTTTGAAATTTGTGAAGCAGCTCTTCAACATTAATTCATTAGTGAACAAACAAGTAACCTTATACATACGTAAGAAACTACTACATGAACAACAATTTCATCCTAACTTCATCAGGGGATACATATATCCCTTTTCAAATTGCCCTATTTCTGTTTTCGAATTCCCAACAAGTGGTTCTTCTCAATGTTACAGAGTACTATGGAAATTGCGTCTGTTCGACCACAAACAGCAGTTTAAACACAATTAAAACAAAATCTGAGTACTTTACTGACTAATATTGATTGTAGTACATTGATCGCATACCTTGAACATTCAGATCGATGCGATGACATCCTTCGGTCGCCTGTTCTGGTCTTGAAACAAAGGGAACGTTCGTCTCGGATTCATTCTTCCCCACACAGTAGACAAATAATCCTGTTCAAAATCCAATTAACAAAACTAATTACATTATCTGTGTACTTCGTGCACTGCGTACCAATGGTCACTATGTGTAAATATCATCACTGCGGAAAACGATAATAATAATGGCGAAGTTTTACACATTTGCATTCAGCTAAACTCACAGATCCACCGCTTTACTACTTTAAAAATCTGTATATCGCCTAAAAGTCAATTTACCGTAAGTCCAGTGGACTGCCCTTGAATTTACGCCAACCTGACTCTTAGCCGAGGAAGTATCGTTGATAAAGACGCAAAACTGAGTATCCAACAAAATGTTCATAACGTTACGAAAAATATGTTTTGCACCTTCACTGACGTTATATAAGTATATTGCCATTAAAGCTGTAAACTCAGCATATTTTTTACAGTATCTTGAAGGATGCAAAACTCTGTACCACTCACAACGACATGAAGCCATTTCAGGTTCAAATTTGCCAAACGGCAATATATAAATGAAGACCTACCTACATAATAGCTAAGATTATTTCGATCCTAATTTCCTCCATCCTCCCTCGTCAGCTGTCGTAATTATTGGAGATGAAAGTTGACGACATTCCAAATACCAATCCCTGCCTCACGTCAATCTTATTTTCATAATGAGCTAGACTCTACCATCCTATCCTAAAACTGCAATCCAATATTACCTAGCTACCTACAGCCAAATAGTCACGCTCACAATGTTTAATTGCAAAACTAGCAACTTCCAACAATGTAATAGACGTCATAAACAACTTATGTCAATGTTCGCACACGGTCATGGTTACAATTGAAAACGTACACAACCATTTCCATGAGTGACCGCAGTCGTTAATTAAATGGAATTATAAAGGAACGAGCGGATTTGAGGGCATTCTGGCATGGCTTGCTTGAATGTGGGTATGGGATGTTAGTCGTTGGATTTGGTCGACAGCAACAAATAGGCACCAATTTTCAGTGCTGTCAATAATAATTATTGGAACTTGAACAGTAATCAAAATTAACAATAGGATTCGAGCAAGCAGACAAGTTGAAGGGATCTGTAATGACAATGACTACAATGAAGATCAAGAGAATACCATAGAATAGCACGGACTAGACCCAAGGCAAGGGTTAAAAGAGTCCATTAGCATTTAGGCTCACACAACAACATTAACAATGTTCTACCTACCATTACCATTGGAATTAGCTCTGAGCTGATCTGACAATGGACTCTGACCAAACCAACATTACTATTTTATACCGCAACGAAAACGAAGCGAACTAATTATAATGATCCCGAGTGCAGAGTGTATTGGATCTGAAATTTATTTCCATCCTCCGTAAATACGCCGTACAATTATAATTATTATAGAACGTGGATGTGCAGCTGCTCTACCTTCTAAAAGAGCCCACTCACATTTTCTAAAGGCTAGTGATAGAGCGTCAAACAACAAAAAAAACACAGCTGTCGATAAGTATGTAGCTAGGAGCTACAGACAGGGCTAGCGGCAAAGATTACAAATTACAATTACCATGATTACAATGATCACATCTCAGTTCGTATCTCCTGTTCATTTTGTTCTTCCTGTGAGCTTTTTCTCCCTTCTTATAATTAAATAAATAATTACATATTTTAAAAATTACATTTTACTCTACAACCGCGGATTGTGGGTAATGCTTTAACGCCAACGCTAATACACACGGAAGGTTAGCTATACTAAATTATAAAAATTATCAAAATCAGCTAAAAAACCCAATACGTACGCTCGCACGCCAGTCGCTGAAGTTGAGATACCGTTTTGTGTGAACAGATTTTTTAACGTCACGTCCCCCTCATAAAGTGCTTTAGGTTTGTGCAACTTTGTGCAAATGCAACAACTTACCAGCGACTAAGATATATAACGGTCCTCTATCTCTGTTTACAAGAATTTCAAATACCTACATATTACAATTATTCTATTTGCTGTACCACGGAAAATAAACCCACTCGACTTCTTGTGCAGAAATAATGATTAGCGATCAAATCAGATGCTTTTGTTTTTCAAACAACTTTAATTTCAAAAAGGAAGCTGACATTTTGAAAATAATCATAGCGAATAAATGCTGTAACTCTTCATCATAGCGAAAAACTGAAAGCCCGTACTAGTTCACCTCCCTTCAAATTTAGCAACTAGTTACCTTAAAATATCAATGTAGGTATGTGTACCAAGGTAAAATTATGTCCTGCTGCGGGTTCAATTAAATTCAAAGAATTAACTATATACTCGTAATCGATGAATAAACCCAATTACGTTGAATTCTACGGATGTACAGGGATGCACTTGTTAAATAAAACAATGTAATGATGTTATTAGGTATGTACCTACAATATGCAATCAAATAACTGATCAAGTAACGTTGACGCCCAATGAATATCGCAAAATGTCATGTATTAGGAAACATCTAAGTGAGCACAGGAAGTTAAGAAAATAAACAATGGACATGAAACACGTTAAACTAAAAAGGAAGCAGATGATAAATTACCTTGTCTGTAGCCGGTTGCAAGTAGCCATTCCGAGGAAGCTAATCCCATGACCAGAAGAATTGCAGCAAAGAAGCCGCATATGAAGGCAATTACCTGAACACGACAAAACAAAAAACATCGTTAGTATTTAACATCCTCTATGTAACTTAATTTCAAACATTCTGACAAATTAAGAGCATATTTCAAATTCACACGTGGAATGACCAACAGAAATAGAAAAACAAATCTAACTGAACAAGGCATTTATTTTTTGCTATTTGCGATTAGAGGTATAGGTACCCTTGAAATTGCATAACAACAATGAATACGAACTACGACAAAGCAGCTTCCAAGGTACAAGAAACTTTACAGCTTCCACAAGCTCACAAGCTCAAAAACATAAAAACGGAAGAATAGGCTAACAAGGCATAGCCAAAAATAAATTATCACAAATTATCACAAACAATAAAACTCGGCAATTGCCGTCGGAATACGCCGGCACAGTCATTCAGTCAGTTCATGAATGGAATCTTAATTACCCTACTGAGCCCAACTCCCACAATTCCAAATCCATCCCGTTTGCATTTAGCATCGCTTCAGTTGTCATTGTAACCCTTGTAAGTTTGTTTTGCATTCCCTCACTCTTAAACAATCCTAAAGTAAGCACTATTGACTATTACTATGTGCATAAAAGATTAAGCTCAAAAGCTGCATAACTACAAACAAAACAAAATCAAACAAGAAAAAACAGCAAACGAAAACCAAATTAACATGATCATGTCACTCTAATTCATGCACAACAGCCAGTTCGACTATTTGTTTTTCTCAATGCTAATAGCCTTCAGCATTTGACATGCTGTGAGCTTGCAAGACTACTTTACTTTCGTTGAATTGACAGAATAGGAAAAAACGCTCGGAAGAACAACTACAATTACCATTATAGTGTGTGTTTTTGTTACATACTACTCCGCTATGTCAACAAAGACGTTCGTTAAACGTGCAATTGCTTTTAGTTTCCATTCAATCAGACCAATCAGATTATCAGATGCACAATTACTTAATCAGTCTGACAAAAAGTCAGAAAAAGTGACAGTCTACAGTCTCTACCGCCGAGCCTCCGCCTTGTTTACCAATATTTATGCTCATAATAGAATTCTCCTCATTCATCCACTATGTATATACATGCTGTCAACTATCTGTCTTCCATTCTAAGCCATTATGTTAGTTCGAACTTCAATGAGCCCCCATTCTTAATTCGATGATTTCAATGCTTTATCTAATTACGTGTATTGTTTTTCTGCTTCCATTATCAAATAAAACTTGAAATCGATCTGTTTTGATTTAATTTAATTCCATTCTCTCCCCATGTTCGCTAAGAACACAATCAGAGCACAGTCATAAAAAACTGAACAGGGAGACAGCCACAGTTAAAATATTCGTATTATTCAACTAGGATTCGGAGGTATCCAGCTGGTAAAAGAGACGCTATTATCGGTTGAAACAGGTTCAGATATAGACCTATTCGGAAAATACGAGGCTTTGTTAGGTCTGACGGTAGTAATAAATACATAAAAATGCTTAGGTAGGTAATCCAGTTACGACTTCACAAGTTGTGGGTTACTTTGTCGTTCGTCGCTTTGTATTTTACCATTTTTAACAAACAATAAAAAATAAAGACTTGAATTAGCTTAGGCACTCAATAATTTGATTCAGCTTATCAGTTTTGCATTTTTAGCTTCAAATTTCGTAACCTTTCACGCCGTTCTGGCCGGTTTTAACCAATTTTATCAGGTGGTCGTCATGATACTTGATTATAGAACCTCAATTCAATCCGCAGAAAATTTAAACTCATAAAATCTCATGGAAAAAAATGAATTGATCAAATAAAAAATCTGGTTTGGTTAGTTTGACTAAAACTAAACATGCAACATTTTTCCAAATAGAATAGATTTGTCAGAGTGCTGGTTTTTTACTGTGATTATTCCATGACCTTTTCATCAATTATTGGAACAAGGAATAAAAAAACAAATAGCAAATAGAATATAAAATACTGGAAACACCGTCATAAACATGAAGCAGTTAGCTGATCCAACATCATCCAATCATCATGATGTTGCTCGTATTTTGTACTGCAAATTGTGTTTACAACACAACTGTTACTATTCTCTAAAGGAACGTTATGCAAATGACAGGAAGGCAATGTCGTAGGAACAGGCACAGGAAAATGTAAATGGAAACACATTGGAATAGAAATAGTGGAATACACTCTAAGTAAATGGAGAGCTAGAACGAGGGAGATGGCTCCATTGGCTGCCATTACTAACGAGAACATACAGCAACCAATAAGCAACGTGTAGAGCAAGACATAATTACTATGCAAATCAAATGTAAATCGAGCATTGAAGTTTT
>JAAXYX010002121.1:0-18881 GCA_036851915.1 Ptenothrix huangshanensis
CTATAACAAATACTTTTTACAACTGCTAATAAGAGTACTTGTTGTTACCGCTAAAAAGCAGAAATTAGTTGCCAAATAAAAAATATTTACAGCCAAAAAAAGATTTTCCCAACTCAGATCAGATACGACCATATAGGTGCCTACTTTAATGTAGAAGTGACTTCTGATATGTAGGTGTATTTTAACGTAGGTACTTCTAATATGATACTGTTAGAGTAATTTGCTGTCTTGCAGTTCACAATAATCAGTTATTGTTATTAATTATGCTACAGATTCAAAAAGTATAGTAGTAGATTCCAAGAATAATAAAAAAGCGACCAAAGTTTAAGCCGATTCTTAAAAATAGTGAAACAATTTATTGTCGAAATACATATGAAATTTTTATAATGCAAGTATTATCAAAGTCACTATCTTGGAACGTAACAGATACATAACATTTAACATGACAATTAGCATAATTTGCAAACAGTATAACTAAGGACATTAATATTTACTGATTGTCATTTCATATATTACATGTAATACATCTTACATGTATGCTGAGTGCTTGTTAAATACAATAATAATTTCGAGCATAGTAACCATATAGTATATAGTAAATATCTACACAGATCATTTTTAAACATTCAAAATGTATTTTAAGTCAAATCGCAAGGTTTTTGTTTTTATAGATACAAACTAAATTATATCAATATGTAGAAATAAAAACGAAATCAGTAACTCCTACTCCTACTACTATAAAAACAATATATACTAGAGAACGCGGACTAAGTATTATTTTCCTAGAATTTCCCCTATAAAACTGCGTACAAATATTGCACAAATTTCAACCTCTGACTTTTTAACACAGTTTCGCGGTATTTATCTTGCTCGCTCGTATATACAATACACCTACGTACATACATGAACGAATTCATTAGCCTTAAGTGATAATTAGATAATCTTTTTACTAGCAACACATCCAGCATAATAAAGTTCATAATTGATGCTTTATTGTCTTTTTACCCAATGATTGTTGATAAGCTGTCACCATATGTTTCAGTTCGTTTCAATTTCAGATCATGATTCAAAGAAGCGTAAAACACAAGTTCTTAATTAACATTAACCCAATTATTTTTCATATTACACCGTGATTCGTTTTGGTAGTCTTTCCCAGGTAATTCTCATTTAAATTCAGTGATTCATTTGACCACTTGAATTTTAATTCGTTTTGCTAGCAGCCCTAGCGAAAAAATGTCAGTTTAGTTGTACATACTAGTACTGACGCTGAAAACGTCTTGAAGGATTATTGTTGTTGCACAGTTTAGCCGAATAAAGATGCTGCAAAGCAATATTTGGACTGGTCCTAACTAGTAAACTATGTTTCGATGGGTTGAAATATTCAAATGATTAAACGAAGTGCCAACTGCAATTTTTTTAGGAACTACAGGGGAAAATACATATTTGCAATTTTTCACGCAAAGCAATCTAGGATCCAATCTATACGCTATTCAAACTATTTTGGTCACATTTATGATTTTTAGACCACAAAATACATTATGGGAGCATAAACTGTACAATAATAGCAGTGGTAGGCAATGTTAATTACGTTATCTACATGCTACATGATTTTGCGATACAAGGTTTCGTGACGTTTAGCTGAGTAGCAAAAAAATCACTAAAAATGTCGTTACAATGCTTAAAATGAGTGACAATTTAATAAATTATAATAGTGACCTTATATTCTTCTAGAACAACTAATATGAAGTTAAATGGACTAAAAACATAAAAGTCATTAAAATGAAATTTGCTTGATCATGTAAATAACATCTCTCTGCCAAGTAAGTAAGTAGTTAGGGGTTTTTCCGTGTAGCCATAAGAACGAATAGAAACGAACAAGACTTTTCAATCCGTGCCAAATAAAGACAAATACATATTGTTTCAACGATCAAAGAGGTTGTGTTACGAAAAGTAAAACTGACTTTTGACATCAGTAAGTTGTCGATTGTTTTCAGTTCTGTAACAGGCCCTAATAATCTAGAATGCTTACTAAATTAAAATTACGTACACCAAATCATCACATAGTGGCATATTCGGAGGTCTTTTTACGTATATTCTTTTTCTAATTCAATTAAAATATTGTAAAGGTAGCAACTGCCAGATACCTTTACAAAAATCAAAATAATAGTAACCGTGGATGGAACTCACACGATTAGCGTTTCAACGAAGAATCAGTGTTTTCAAATAATTTACGAAAAAGTACTAATAGGTAGAACAAAATAATCATTAATAATCAACTAGGAGAACTAAACTTTTAGGGAACCCTCATTCATGTTGATGAATGATAGCTCATTCGAACGAGGAATTGCAAATAAAAATAAAAAAAATATTCAACAAGTTTTTATCGGATAGGAAAAGGGCCAGAAGCCACGCCTAAAATGCGTTGTTTTTGCTCATTTGAAATAGATATCTATCAGCATAAGTTTTATGAACTAAGCGAAGATTAACACCGCATAATTCTGGAGGCTCTATGGTTAAAAGTTTTTTCGAGTTCAAGTGTCAATTGTCAATGCTTCGATAGCCCCACTGACAGACTTCATTTTTCACTTTTTTCACTTCTCTTTAGTGACCTATCCGACTTTCTGATAAATACATGTATTTTATTACGTCTGAGCAACAATCTTCTTCCTAATGAGCTATAACTCAGTCAAATAATTGGTGGGTCCTTAAAAACATATCGATCGACACTACAGGCTAATCGTAATGCAATCAGCAAGCAGTGTAACAACCATGAGACTCGAGTTCTCATGGAAATTATTTTAAGACACTGCCATGCCATGGTAGTAATAATTACACTTAGCAATAATATTGCAGAACGCAGCATGTATATACTTCTTAACAATAAAAGGTAAAAAAAATTTCTGTACAAAAATAATAATTACAAATAGTATCAAGTAGGAGAGTTATGAACGTTAAAATCATAGGACATAACATCTAAATACGGATACACGTGTAACATCATCAATAACAAAATATGAGGTACCTATAAACATAGTCATACTTAAGATAAGACAACACATGTATAAACCGGTTGCTACTTCATGCTGCAAGCTGCAAATCAATTTTTGTAGCCGTGCGAGCATGGTAAGTCTTTGTCTTCATCATCGTAAGTACTTTCGGTTAGGAGATTGCTACGTAACTTATTATACAATTAATTGTTACAGTGCTCCACAAAGATATACACATTATGGATATGCTAGGCATGTTTAATAGACTAAAATGTTCAAAATTCAAAAGACTGGGAACTACAAATATCATTCGCTCCAGAAAAGCGAATTAATTCATAGTTATAAGTTTTCACAAAAGTATTATATCTATAAATACCTATAGATACACCTACCTAGTATCTCACATAAAAACAAGCTTTAAACTATTCAACAGCAAGACAAACAATAACATACACTACTATAATTACATAGCATATAAATAACAAACAGGGTTATGAAAACCGCACAAAGTAGCGAATATAATATTCAATCATAGTGCTACTACATTCTTAAATATTTGATATTGATCAACAACGATTATACTCAAAATATTTTGTATGATATACGAACTTTTTGGTTCAAGTTTTAAAATCAAAACCATTAAAAACGTTTAAGATTTGCGATTGCACTATCTTGTACAAGCCCAATAGATTATGAACTTAAATAATATTTGTATTCTTTCCGAAATTAATCTAGTTATAAAGTTTCATCTGCCCTTCGTGAGTGTACTGAACGCTTGGTATAAGATGTAATCATTCTTGTTCATCGTCACTAAGACCATAACATTCTTCAAACACACAAAATAGTGCCTCACTTATAGTGCGATGAAATGAAATGAGCCATTTGTTATTATTAATTATTGCAACCAATATTTCTGACTATAATTCCAGCACTATAACATTTCAAACATCGTACATAAGTATTGTAACTCTTTGGAATAAATTGCAAACGACTTGTTAAAATTTTGTAAACTCACGATTCAATCGATATCTGGGCTATTCTAAAATCTACAACAATTTCCTTTGTATGCATCAAAATATGATACACTTTTTTATATAATTACGTCTCCCAATTATACTAAAATCATCCGTGTGGTCGTGGTATCCGGAATGCACAGTAATTCAAAACAGGTTTCCTCCGGTTTCAATGACAACGTAATGATGACAATATTAAATTAATAATGATACATGCTAAAATAGTACATGTAACATATACAGTCAGTATCAATGTTTATAATTAATAATTATTGTTTCTGAATATTATAAAGTAAAATAAATTACTTAGTTTGTAGATGGATCGCAGTTGCCAACAACTACTCCATCCTTTCAATAATTCTCGTACGGATTGTACCATTAATTTATAATAATATTAAAGTGGGAATACTTTCACATGAAGATAATAGCTGTATACTCACTGAAGGTTACTTTAAAAATCGTGAATTTTTGTGTTACCGAACTCGAATTCTCTACTTTCCTTGATATAAATAAAGGAAAAATAATCAAATTTGAACAATAAATCAAAATTCGCATTAACAAAATACCATGGCAGTTCATAAAGAAACAACTTTTACTACAAGTAACAGTAACTACAACTACTCATCGGGGACACTCAGTATTCAGTAATCGTAGCATCTGAAGTAATAATACATTTCCATTTTGATTTTTACGATTCTGTGATTCAATGAAAATATTTGACCAAGTAGGTACTTTTCATCGGGTATGCCGCTAATTACATCTCAATACAAAGGATTTCGTAAATATCTAGGCTCGCTAATTACTATTTTATGTAGCATAATTTAATTTAGTTTAAGATGCTAATAAAATATACTAGCAATAATAAAAGAAAATATAAAATAATATATGTATAGCTTGCATTATTCGGTACTTAAACTTTAAACTTCAGTTACTACTTCATAAAACTGCTCCCTTAAATTATTGGAAGCTAACATTTCTCAGCGAAAGAGTACAGTTGAAATAAAAGTGTACACAACAGATATTTTAAAAAGAAGGCACGAAACACAGGTTTTGTTTAAAAAGTTGCGCAGTTTCACGTTTGTGCATACCCATTTCTAACTAATCAGAATTTGATGAAATGAGTCCTAAACAACAGTTACAGCCAATGTTCAGTCCATCTGAACGATATATTATAAACATTTTAACTGACGTATCTAAGTTGCCAGTAACTGTACCAACATTTCGTCTAACCTGGCCAGTATTTTTTAATTAAATGGAAAGAAATTTTGTGAAGCATTACATATTCTCGAAGTTCTGTAATTAAGAATGCACAGGGAATGAAGATGATATTCAAGTAAGTTCTCCGGTACCTGGTCTGCAAACTCATTATGTGTTTGTGTCACCTTGCTTACTCCAGTGTGGAATGTGGCAAAGGGATGAATATCCACAACAAACACGATGCTCTACTTAATTAGAAAGTCAAGCCTTTTAGCTTTTACAAAGGTAAGTAGATGGGAAAAGTTCAACAACTGACAATCTTTTTTTGAAAAAGAAGGGCGAAAGCCCAGTCAATAATTTACCATATAAATCAGAATGATTCGAGAATTCAATACACTTAAATTAGACTTCACGAATAAAACTGTTTCGTTCGAACTCAAGCCATGAATAAACCAAGTTCCATATAACTTTTTGTTTGGATTAAGGGAGGTCTGTGTTTCTCAGGAATAGACCGCTCTATCATCAAATCGGTTCGGAATGGATTTGTTTCTCCGTTCATCAACCTGTGCCCCAGTTCGTGGTTACCATTACCCATTGAAGGAGGTGGACCATGGCCGTTATGGCCATTCATACTTCCTTTATTGAGACTCCCATTCATCGTTAACGCTCCCAAACATTCTTGAGGTATCTAGAAATAGGAATCGCAACAAAAATTTGATATTATTGCACTGCATAATCACTGATTTTAATCACATTATTGCCATATAGAACAAAAATTATCAATAAAACAATCAGTCGGAACAAATTAAGCGTACATTTTTCATCTAAACATAATAAACTCCATTCATACGGTATTTAATGCCAATACATCATTAAATATAAAATAAGCACAAAATCATTTTTGAACTGTTGAACGTACAAGCGCAGGAGCTCCTGTGACCGAAACTGGAGGAACAGCATGTCCACCAAAATATGTTGGACTGACAGGTGGAGATGGGTATGGCCAGTAGAAGATCTGTGGGTATAAATTTCCATATGGATTTGCCCCAGTTGTTGTCCTTGAAGCAAGGGGTGTTACAGCGGAGATAATGTGCGGAGCTTGGCCGTACGGATACGCTCCATAATGAGGGCCCAGTAGTGTTCCTCCTTGACATAAAAGCAACATGTAATTACTGACGTAACATTATTGGCTGTAACATTTTACCAAAAATGATATTTAGATCAAAAATGTTCATCCGGCAAACGCTTTGGATTTCAAAAACATGGGAAATATGATCACGAAAGAATTCATTTTTCCAAACAAATCAGAATAAAGAAGTTCACGGCGTACAAAAGAGTTGTTAACATGTGAATATGTAACTATGTACAGTACACTATTATTTGAATTTCAGTGAAAGGATAAGTTGTAGAACTTGATAAATGCTAATGTAGGGATGATCTAGTGAAACGCGATAAGGGTAAGAGATTTTAACCAATCTGCATCCAAATCCAAGTCCAACAATAATTACACTCCTACGCCGAGCATGATTTTAACGAAGAAAATTAACAGTGAACAATAATATTGAACCAAAAAACAAGTGTAAAGCAGCAAACAAAAACCCCCGAACCAAAACCAGCAGCGGTAAAATAAAATTAATAAACGAGAAAACGGAAACCCAAAACGTTTAGCCAGTAATGTGTCCAAAGTAAACAGTAACTACATACAACAGTCTTCTACGGACAAAAATATAATAATTACTACAATAGTGTACTAGTGTGTGGAATTTTGATGTCGGTAATTAAATTGTATGGAGCACATATAGGAAAATAGAACTCACCCAAAAAGCGTGTGCATCTTTAAAACCCCACCATTTAAATACCATGTTTAGCGTTTTGGTTGTACAAGGTAATTAAAATATTATACTACATTATTTTGAACAATAATTAGCCAACGTCACTATCTGCCGGATTGCTTGCTACACAGATCACCAAAGTTTGCCCCAGCCAAACCGCCAAATATCTTTTGTACTAAAAAAAAGTAGTCATACAGGTCGCAGAGTTGCTTATCTATGCCCGAAATGTTGACTCACTGATTCAACGAGTACGACTGATTGATTAACTAATTGCTAAAAATGTCTAGCGTAATGTTAAACTCTTGGGGTATAATTCAGGTGGTACGGTTTTAACTAATAACTAGCACCTACAAGTATGAAAAGACATCCCCGTTATCTTAACTGCGCATCCTCTAAATGGCGGTATACACCCCGAACCGAAGATACAAAACTTAATTATTAGCTAAATAAGTAGACAAGATAACCAAGATTATACCCCAAGATACAGTCCCAAATGTTTGCTTTTGACTTTAACCATGTACATGAGGCCAGATAATAAGCTGACGAAATATATTTATAATTAATTACTTCAACTTTGCACCTGTACCACTAACTTATAAACACGACAACAAAATTATTTTCAGCACTTATAAACCTTACCAAAAGTCAAGAGAATAATTACATGGTGCTCAATGAATCACCAAAACCAGTAAGAGAGCAGTCAATCCTAAGCAAGTTATTTACAGTACAGTAAGGGGTCTGCAGCATACAAGTAACAAAAATGCGACAAAAGAGCAAAAATTTAGGGAATAGGACTGGGCTTTTATAGGACCCTACCCTAAAGTTAAGATCTGTTTAACAAGGTCCTACAACTAAATTGTTTATTCCATCGATCAATTTTTACGTGCAGAACTACTATAATTATTCAATCATATAAGCTCCAGCGATTTTTCATTACGAACAAAAATGAATGTTAGTAAATAACGATACATAAAATTTGATCGTCATCAGAAATGAGCAATTTGTAGAATTGATTGCTCTCGTAACTTTGAATTCAGAGAAAACAAACCAACCAACATACCCCATAATGAACATAAATGAACCATGAACCAACAATAGGAATTAAATGGCTTGCTTTCAAGGTAATGTTCTAATGATAAAAGAAGAAAAGATTGAGCAGCAACAACTCACAATGCGACAAAGGTGTACTAAAAAAGTGAATGATGGATAAATCAGTCAATAAGCCGCAATAAACCGAGCAAAATTATGCTTATAGCACTTCCCCATCAGACACAAAACTTAGTTTGTAAGATCAATGTTAGATAAATTCCACTGACATTCTTATTGCACATCTAGTTCGGAAATATTTAACGAAAATGTGATTATATAAGTTTACGTATATATATAATGATTTTCAACATAATGGAAACTACATTTTTACATGTAACATTGATAAATAATAATATAACTACGGAGCAGAAGTGTATTAAATAATGTTAAGTCCCAAAGTCCCCCACCACAACCTTTTCAAAATCAATTATTATGTGTCACAAATAATAACATATAGGTATACATAGTTTTAACAACACATCTTTTAGCTGCAAATATTATTTTAGTGTGATCAGCTGCCCCAAAAAAGGAAGGACATACTAAAGAAACTATGCATGATTTATAGTCATATAAGTATAACAGAAAAACTCGACTATTTTGATATGTACAAAAGTTTTGAAAACTATCGAAAGTACTATTTGTCATTTTGTATAGTTACTTTTAACACAATGTATTACTACATAAGCAACAGTGATTCTCCATTCGCCAAATTTAAATTCCCGAAATCACAGGGACAGTAAGGAAAGGAGGCTTTAAGGATAATTAGATCATCTTAGGCAATCCATGATGTATACTAAAAAAAAACTTAATGATTTTAAGAACTTATTTGTATTTAAATGTTTAGCTAGCTACCTCATGAAACCTTATTCACGTCATCTCAACTAACACAAGGTCAACTACTGAACTGAAAGTTTGTACAGAAATGTCGCTTGCACAAATCAGTCTGGATAGTCTGAAATAACTCAGGGGTTTCTGTGATTAACTTGCCTTCCCTATGACTGATTGTCTTCACTTGTCATTTAATCTGGACTTTCATAATATATTAGACTTTAATTGCTAAGGGATTGCAAACAATAAAAATCTCGTTAGTTTCAAGGCCCCAAGTTACATTTGTATAGTCACTGGGAATGTATAATCATAATTACACTTAGCAATAGTAAAAATGGAATCTCGCAAGGAATGGTATATGTTTACCTAACTACATTAATCACCTGTCTTCTTCTTAACATTAATATCTGTCATGTTTCCTACTTCATTCCGTAGAAAAATATCAAAGTTATCGAAAATTGTTACCAAGCATAAATATTTGAAAATATTTGAACCAAAGGAGGAAAACTATCAACCAAGACATGAATGATAAATTTGAAATGGGAACCAAGCTAATCTACGGATTGGCCGGATTTTTTGGAGAAAAACCATAAGGAAATCCATTGGACATAGCAGCGGTGCTACTTAAAGGATTATGGTGCCAAATTCTTTTCGGTGAAACAATAGCGGCATCCAGGCCTGGAAAAGCATCGTCCCAAGTCCTCTTACCACCAGAAGGGGAGAACCCTCCGAAACCACTACCATTAAAAAGGTAAGGAGGAGGAGGCTGCGGGGGGCTAGCTCTGGTATGATTATTGCCGATCAAATTATTGAATATCATTTGAGAATGGGACATAGGAATGGAGGGAAACATATGCGAATTAATTAGATGAGCTCTATGTACGACCATATCCTCAGGGGTTGGAGAAGGAAGTGGTGAGGAAAGTGAGGAATTATGAGGAAGCCCAACTAAATTAGCAGATTGCAAAAGAGCTGGAGGAGATCCCATTAAACCTGGTGAAGCGCATGGAGGAGAACCCAAAATCCCTGGTTGAGCATAACCCAAACTATAGCTGGGTGGCCCCACTGGAGCTGTCAGAGGAGAGAGAAAGGAAAGCAAACCAGGGTTCGGCTGAGGAGGACCATAGGTAGGTCGAATGGAAGCGGCTATAGCAGCAGCCATTGAATTTGGTCTGATTAGATGTTGTTGGTGTTGATGTGGTGACAGGGGAGAAAATGGTTGAACATTCATAGGCATGATAGGAGATCCACCAGTTGGGGATAACATACCAGGTGAGACGAGTGCTTTGGGAGGTGATGGAAGTCCACCGGTGAGTACGAGGTTCATATCATCGCCAGAACATTGAAAAACTTCTATGTAACGCTGCTTCTTGAAATGCATCATGTAACGATGGTGCTTTGCCTGAGCTGCAAGAAAGGCACTTTGCTCGGTATCCATCTGGATAAAGGCTTCACCTGATGGTTGGGCCTATAGATAATGTATGGTAAATCCAAATCAACTCAAACACACATACTAATAGGCAAACTTAGTGTCACCACAACTTGAAAAACTACGAAACAACATACTGAACTTAAATACACGCACCATTTTGTCAAGATCAAATGCAAGCATGGCTTTCATTCGCACAATATGAATTCTGCAAATGATCTACGCTTAAAAGTAGATACTTCTGTGCTAACCTGCGCATTATAAACCATATGGACTCCTTGATAAATAATATTCTTGGCATGCTCTCCCAAGAACTCAAGTATATGCTCTACTTGAGCTTCGTAAGGCAATCCTCGAAGACGTATACAGTCTTTTCTAGTTCCAGAAGTGATGATATGTTGTGGCATGATAGACACAGCGACTTGAGGAACTTGGGCCACTTGAGGAGCCACGGGGGCCACTGGTGACACCAATGGATGCTGAGGTGGAATCTCGGCGGCTTTCGGTTCCAAGCACCTGTTCAGTACCTGGTACAAAAGTTATGGAAACAATACTACAATAGATAGTTTCTGCCCAAAAATTATTACGAAAGCTTCTGTTTAGAAAATAAAGCATAATAGTTGAATTCTCAAGAAACATATATACCTACATGTTAAGTCACATTAAGACAAAATGGCTACGCTGATGAAGTACACATTTACAACATCCGTAACCACGTCTTTTCATTATTCCAAAGTTGATAGCCTACCTACATTCCTGCTGAAGAAAATGTACCAATCATCTACCCTCTTGCATAAAAAAGAAGGGCAACAGTGTTTCATTTAAAATCACAATATTTGACCCTAATAGAATTATAGATGCTGGTATTAGAAAATATCTTAATTATTCAAAGATAAAAATGCATGCAATCAAACGAATAGTGCATTTCCTTTTAGTATCCATTAAAGTAATAACTAATCGAATATATTTGAAGTACGGTATTCATGGTAACTTGCATGTGGCACTATGTAAATGCAACGTTAAATAAATCACATAAGCTTAACCGTACGTATTCATCTACAAAATCAAACCAGAGTTTTATTAGAGTTCGTCTATAACGCACAACTACATCGGTATAGTGGAAGGGAGCTGTTACAAACTCAATATTTGTTAAAAGGAATGAACTATTTAAGTGATATATAGCGATAAGGATACTTTTCAAACGCAAATATCCAGTTTGACTTATTCAGTACTTAAAACATTTTCCACTACCATGTCAAAACGAAAGGACAAGTGGATTTATTTATTCAATGTAGTGACTACTTGAATCTTCACATTCATTATGCAATTGTTTAATATTTAAACTAATCTCTATCACCTATTCTCGAAATCAGTATGTGCTGTAAGCAGAGTCCCATTCTATTAAAGTTTTTCTGTTCTTCCCTACCTTCGGCCTTGTCTGTTTGCCCAACTTCCCTATCCCTTCAACCAGTAATGTGTAAATGTAGAATATTTGCCTTTCTAATCTTAACTTTTCTGGTAAATAGTTCCACCGATACAAGTGCGCTACAAAATATTGCTCTGAATCGAACTTTGAAACTCATGATCCGATGGATATACACAATATGCATCATCTACAATATACGAAAAGATACATAAAAGTACAGATAAAGAATTAGTACGTTACCTGTTGAACCTCCGCAGTAGTGCTTCTAAACAGTTCAATATAACGAGATCCAATACTCTGTCTGTGCTTACTGAGTGCCTTAGAGGCATCATCCTCCACGCTAAATAATACGAAGGCATCACCTGTTGCACGGCCATCCGGGCGCCGAACAAATAAAACTCCTTCTTCACCGTCTAGGGTCTGACACGGTTTCTCTCCGGAGTTGAAAAAATCCAACTACATTGGATTAAAATAAAATAATTAATCATGAAATCATTATTTGATTTCATAAAAGTAAACAATCTTTCTGTATTATGCCCGCTACATACAACATGAAATGGAATACAAATATTTCCAAACTGCTCTTACCACTTGTTTGGCAGTGCAATCATAAGGTAGCCCTCTCATTCGCACAATTACTTGCCCCCCTTTCGATAGAAATGCTTGAGCCTCATTATTACTCCCTATAACAATTTATTACAAAGATGGAAAAATTAACTAAAAATGCACAATATTAAGCATCAATTATAGATAATTCTCAACTCATTATGATAGAAAATCCGTTGTCTACCTTTGTACCCTTTCATGACCATTTTATTCCTGAGCAGCACAAAAATATTTAAAAGGTGTAAATATTTAATCCTGGATACGTGCTTGTATGTAAATGTATTAATTAAGCTGCGCCGGTAAGTTTAATAATCACACGAAATTCTCGTATTTATCACTTATCAGGTACGAACCATGAGCAACTGTATTTGAATTCTAATTTGATTTGTTGAGCAATAATTAAACCATGTTAAAATAATTTGCTGATTGGCCAATTGAAACAACATGGAATCACTTAATCTCACTTATTAATGAAAACGAGTTTTCAAAATATTAAAAAAATGAAAACGATATTAACGATAATGAGAAGCTGCAGTAGCACAAGTTATTTATTTTTTTGATTAGAAGTAAGATGTGTGCAACGCACATGGATGAAACACTACGTGAAACCAACAAGTACACACACAGAAAAATATCTATCTTTACAAGGATAAGAGAGAAGAGGAAAGAATCTCCGAAAGCTAAACAGTAACTGACTGCCAGTCGGTCGTCAAGTTTGAGTCTTGATTCAAGTGAACAGTTCAGTATACTTGCATATCGACGATACTGTCGTATACAGTTCTCATATCAATGCTCGACTTTGTCACTACCCTCAAAAACATAAAAGTATTATCCAAACCATTTGATTCTGATTCCCCTTAGAGTTTCACAATATACTATGATATGATTGGCACGACATGTCGAGAGCTTAGGTTATTATCAAATAAATAAATTTTATGTATATATGCGCTAAAGTAGCTTACACATACAGTAAACATCTCCACTTGTCTATCTACTGTCTAATCATGCCTGCATGGCTGTGACGAACGCAAGTCATAAAATATAAGTTTTCAAAGCTAAAGTTGGTAAAACATTTACGCTAAACAATATCATATTATTTATACATTCGATGACTGCACACTGAAGAACAAAACCAAGTAATCCAATTATACTTACACGTATAATCCATAATTCCTTTATTGTGTATTTAATAGCTACGCATTATTCATTCTGCCTGCTAAGTAGAAAATTAATCCAGTACCAATAAGAATAAAAGTATGCATCTAGATTTACTAGATGTTGAAAATACCTTTCAATTGAAAAACAGTAATATATCCAAATTATTTATGTAACACGACGACGCAAATGAAAGGGTATAGGTATATTTAACCTTAGACACAAAAATCGCATAAGTGGAAAAAATATGTATATAGCGAATAAAAAAGTCCATCGTACGTTTGCTGACTACATGCATAAACTTTTAGTAACCAGCAAAAATATCTCACTATAGAATAAGCACCATGAAACCGATATTTAAAAAACAATCCTCAGTAACTGCATGTGAGTTAAAATCAATTTTATGTATTATAATTCCAATGTATGTCATAATGCATAACAATACACAACATAAAGATGCCCGTGGTATATAACGATCGCAGAACTCATAAAAAAGCAATTCTAAAAATTAAAGTTTTTTCTCGACTATAAATTTTAATAATATAATGAAGCTACGAACACAATGAAAGAGAAAACTGGAAACTCAAACTTCAGTCAGTTACATCATAGTTAAGTTGGGTTAAGGGTTGTCAGTGTATCGTTACAACGGCTTTAAACCCTACGGAGACTTTCGTTAGAATCAAGGAGACCGGAAAGAATAAAAAGCATACATCCTGAAACCTCTGGTCGCTGCTTGAGTACTTTTTTGGTGACCTAAAATGCGTACCAAACCCAAAAACGTCAAACTAGGCATACAGTGGAAAATACGACCCTCAAAAGGCACCTATAGTAAAGACATCATGAGGTCTTCAAGAGCATATAGGAGACAAGCCCCCGCTTGTTGGGTAAGGGCATTTAAAGCACCCCCTGCTTTAATTGCTTTTAATTGACAAAACAGAACCGTAAAAAATTAATCGGTTTTCAAAAAGGCACTAGACCATAGTGGAAAAAATATAACGTTCAAAATAAAACTTTATGGCAAAACATTGATTGAACATTTAAAAATTAACAGGGTATAAATACTTATTTAGGTATGCATATCTTACGTTTTGACGTTTGCAGAAGTTTTTGGAAAAGCTTAATTTTGATACCTTTGAACTTCAATATGTACTGCAACATATAACTGAAACTGACAAATTCCTTTGGCAAAATTTGTCACACAAGCTTGTAGGAAGATCACAACTTCCACTTATCCTAATACCTACATTCACTTAATCTGATACATCATTAGAGTTTCAGTTTTGGTTACAATCGTCAGCTTCCTTGCACAGCTGGATAGAGTAAAGATGGACGACTATACTTACTGCATCAAAATTTCTTATTTTTGCTACTATTAATCACTCATCATATAAAGAAAAGCTGACACTGCTGTAAGCTAAGAATGATAACCTTTTCTGAACTCTACGGTCTGAGACACCAATATGAATACTGGAAATGCAACTTCCAATTCATGAAAATAAGATCTGTTTAGTTCGTAAGATTTATTCAGCGTCTCCATCCATAATTAAACGATGAGTGCTGATAAATTTACTCCTACCCCAGCGTAAAATGTATACTAGCGCAACCACAGAATGCAAGCCCTTATTCCTTTGACTTTTTTTACAGTTTTAGTAGATACGGAAAACACATACAAGTGCTTGCAAGGCTTCCGCAGTTGGGGTAGCTTGATTACTTTGGAACTACTGTTATCTAATTTGGTACCATACACGTGGAACTTGGAATATTCTCAATCACAGTAAAAAAAAAAAGGAAAGAAAACTGTGATGAATCCGATGACAAAAATATAGTTTGGAGTTTGGAGCCGTTTGCACACTCATCTCAATAAAAGTTTTAGACACACATTTACTTCCAGGTTTTTAAAATTCCTTAACTCAAATACAATTTTACAAAAGGGCGAATTAAACTACTACAATCATGATCGTTGCCATGTTAGGTACAAAGAAATCAACTTAAGAAGAATATTACGCCTTATATGTATTTTATTAGGCAAGAAGTGTAAGATGACCTAGGTATATCCCCACCGGCAATTAGGTACGTACTGTGTGTAAACTAGTTGCTATATACACGTTGAAAAGTAAGGACCACATTTTAAACCCGATTACTAAAGGACGGTATGATTCTGAACTAATAGCTACACTTGTTTTATGTATGTATTACGGTACTGACGAACGCACCGTTAATACATACTCACTGTCTAGTGGAGGTCAGACAGGTTAAACGCTATAATTATCCCAGAACTTTCATTTTAACGTTTATATTTCTATATATTATTATTTGTTGTGACTTGTGCGAAGGTAATGAAACTACTCAATCGATTTGATCAGTCCAGATTCACAGTTCCCGAGATGTTGATATTCAGCATTATACATTCGGCTTTATTCAGCGGTGTTCTCCACTTCAAATTCCTCCTCTACTTCGATTTCCTTCAATACCCCTGTCTCGTATGTCCTGTACCTTAAAATTCGGCACCTGTTTTATGACAGATTTCATGGTTGAGAATACTTTAGACATTCAGATAAAGAACGATTTTGAAGTACAGAGCACCGGAGACGTAAAGGTAGAGGAGCATTCTGGATTAGAGAACACCGAACACAATGATAGAGAACACCTCCAGCAGTCAGTGCAAAACGTTATTTTCCTTAGTTCATGCTGTGCGGCAAATAGAAATATAGGCATGCTAACTAAAAGGAGTTTGCATGAATTCATAGTTTCTGCAGTCCTCACAAAATTGCTGGACTCGTAACACCACTGGTATCATAATATTATCCAACTATCATAAAGTTTATGAATTACATGCTTAATAATTTCTTCAGTGAGAATTTCATCTCTTGAACTCACATAAAACCATTATAAGCACTCCCCATGGCTAATCATTTTCACATAAAAACGAACCAATAATCATTTCGTATGTACCTTTATTCTAACCATGAAATATCTAAATTACTTTTCGTATTTCCCAAATATAAATGAAGAATACGTAAGTTAGATACTCACTAAATAGAACGAAAAAGGGGATCATCTTCAATTGCTAAATCATAGGTACTTGTTCCATAGAACGTCAAATCAATACGATACCTTACATAATTACCTACGTTGAATGAGTAAGTATTTGTAACAGCATAAATAAAAAATGCCGAAGAATTTATAATTTGCATCGACAACAATTCTGTATTACCTCCAGCAACATTAATGAAGTCTTCGCCGGATGCTTTATAAACTTCAATGTATCGAGTAGCGATATGATGTTTATGCCTCTTGAGCGCCATATCACGATGCTCTTGACTTTCAAACCGAACAAGTGCTTCCCCATTACGTCTTCCTTGAAGACTCAAACATAAGGCGACACCGCCTCTGAATAGAAACAAAGACAACAATTAATAGTTAGAAATACAATCACCTTATGATTATATCATACCCATAAAGTAATGAAAGTCGTAAGAATTGAACAAATAATACTTAATCGTAGTAATTAGTATGATACCGACCAATGTAAATGACAAAACACTAACTTTTACTATATACGTTATAAGTATACTTCTTCATCGACATATTCACAGAAGCTTTAATCAACAAGATCTCGTGGCACAAACAACGTTTAATAATAAATAATAAACACGGAGTTAATTTTACCGCCATCAATGACAAGTAAATATTAAATAGAATACAAGACAGCATAACCTAAAATGCTGCAAAATTTCCTCAGAAAATTAAAATTATTTTACCTAAGCTAAACAAAAATCAACCGTTTAGAAACCGTGTTCAGTAAAAGAAACAAACACCGACAATGAGATGTAATTACTGTTGTCTGGAATACAAACTGAACATCTCGTCCCGAAAGTATTTTATGCATCCTCTAATGAATGCCATAACATACAGATACAGGAGAAAACCCGATGACTTGTACTGTTTCGCAGAATCGTAGAAAATTAAAATTCACAGCTGCAACTGAAAACTTTGCTACTAGGTAAGTTACCATGGAAAATTCTAGCTTTCTACGATACTACAACACTATACAACATACTTCAAAAACACGAAGGTTTTCCAGTAATATGTTAAATCTCCTGAGAAAATCTAAGCCAAATAGTTTGTTTTTGAAATTGCTAAATAGAATGGTATAGACTAGTCACCGGGTCCCTTGAATTGCTTCCTGTGATGAGCTCGGGGAATATGTTTAAATGAAAGTACTGACGTTGTGTGCAAAATTGGAGACAAAATAATCAAAAAATGTAAAAAATAGAGTAAAAAAAGATCGCATTTGATGACTATGAATCCACTCAGTGTAGGATGCATAACCTTTGCAAAAAAGCAAAATGAGCTGAAGCCTAAACGCGGAGTAATTCAAATTTTATTTTTACATGAATGTATTGCGCGTTTTGTTTAAGAATGTCTTTTCATTTTGATTCTTAATCGAAGAACACACATATCTATTATCTACATAACTACCTATTAGTTCCAACCTAGGAGGATAACTTCCACAACAAAAAATGACAATCACAAATGTAGATAAAAACAGAGTTATTTAATTAATACTATACTAAAATCAGTATAGAACATGATAATGGATAAGAAATGCTTACTTTGCAATATTTAAACCACGGAAAAATTTAGCGATATCCTGATCCGACGACTGCCACGGAAGACCCCTAGCTCTAACAACGCAGTTACTATCAACTTCTTCAAATCTTGAGCTGAAAAAAAAATTGTCATATAATAGAATGCAAATTTCATTCAGTAAAGCTCTGCCAGCAGGCAGTAGTTGCTTTTCGATAGTAGATTATATTGTCTATTTCAAATAAAATCAACAACAAAGTAATTATAATCATTATTTACACGTTGTGCAGTACACCTAATTGTATGTATGTCTGTGCAATAGCATATATGAATCTAAAACTGCCTCCATTGTTGACAAAGTGTTTGAGCTAATTAGCTAAAACAATATAGCTTCATTCCTTCAATCATCTTTATAAACATCAAACAAATGACGACGACAAACAGGTTGTAGAAAAAAATGCTAAATCGTGGCGATAATAATTGTAGCGAAAAAATGTTAGTTTGTTTCGCTCAAACTTGTCAGATTTGTTAACTGTACAACTATCACAGATATATGTTCCAAAATAAATAGCAATTAGATATTAAAATTTTTTGTCGCATTAATGGAAAGCCAAATTAAAGTAAAAACAAAAAAATTGCACTGACTACATTATCCCTTTATAACTTTAATAAAACGAAGGACAACCTCAAACTTAAGGTCAGCAGTATTACAATCGATATTATACAACC
>JAAXYX010002122.1:0-18880 GCA_036851915.1 Ptenothrix huangshanensis
TTGGAATTTTTAAAGTGTAAGTTTTGAGTTTAAAAAAATTTTGATCCATCTGGTCCGAAATGGTCTGGTCTGGTCTGGTCCGTGACCCGGACCAGACCATATGGTCTGGACGAATTTGGACCAGACCAGACCACAAAATCCGGACCAGACCAGACCATGCCGATCACTACCGCATTGTACAAGATTTTTATCCTTATAGATACCAGGGAGTCACACTATTGAAGAGCATATATTTTACGGCCAACTGGTGAAACTGGTAATAACGCACTCATTAGAACGCTTAATTTAAAATTAATAGTTTGAACCTGTAGGTAAAATAATACCTTCTATTTAAGATTTAAGATTTTAAGCCAGAGAACATTTAGGACAGAGGCAGAGAGATAAATGGACGTAGAAAGCACTGCGTACTTCGAGGTAGGGTAGAAATTTGAAGTAGAGAACCCCATTAAGCTACCTTATTAACCTTATATTGTTACAACTATTTATTACTGTTACAATACGAAAACAACAGCATCAGGAAAAGCTAATAATAAGCGAACAATAAAATGTCTCCGAAGTCGAGAAACAAATTATCGTACACCCGAGTGTTATCAGGTCCCACTGTAAGTATCGTTACCTCAACTTATCTTATCTTGCAATATTTGCAGATTTCGAAATAACAAACCACAAAATCTCAGTTTAATTTTAGTGTCTTTGCAAACGCTGATATATTTAGAAGAGCGGTGAGTTAAGGTGAGAACGTTCAGGTGTACAGCTAATATATACACAACTATGGAAAAATGAAACAATAATCTAAAATTGATAATTCTGCAAAGGCATTTGTGGTCTAGATTTTGGTAACAACGGGTTAACAAATATCATTATGTAAATGTACCTATTAGTGGTATTCATTAGACAAATCGAATTGCCTCACGCCAAACGCAAAAATCCGTGCGTTATAACGAGCCTGTATTACACATTGTATAACCCCAATATCTTACATCAACAACATTGTTATTTAAAGGAAAATAATAAATTACGGTTATTACATAAAAATTTCGAGCAAGCAGAATTTAACAATGAAATAATAGAAAAAACGTCGAGTTCTTGACAATTTAATAACAATTTTATATAGTTGACAAATTATAGCCCTGAACTATGTCAACGCGTGTTTTCATAACCTCCGACTTCAACAACAACAATTTTATTGGCTCATCTACATAAATAAAAATACTCGGATGGCAGGATTAAGGATTGATCTACTAAGTTCCAAATATTCAAAGTCTGTGTTAACTAACGTTGGTATAACAAAAAAGTTTTTCTTCTAATGTATTTCATCAATGGGGAAGATGACACTAGGTAGTTAAAATATTTGACTGAATGCGCCACACTGGTGTGTGAAAACAACAGTTCTATATGTCTGTTGCTGTATTATATTGTGAAGACATATTAGGTACCTACTCCTACAATTTCTCAAACTACATATATAATTATATACATGTTTGCATTCCTTGGACAGCATCAACAAAATTCCAAAAAACTATGACATGTAGCTTTAGTTTCCTTGCGCAGTAACTTCGAAGTTGAAAACTTTCAAAATTTGAAGAGCTTTTCGAAACGGGAAAATCCATGTAGTACATATCCTTCTTAACAGTTCAAATTCCAAACATGAAAGAACGAGTAATTGGAAGCAGACCAGTAGCTTCGTGTGTATCATATTTACAATTTGCCAAGATATAATTGAAACATTTTAAAAGTTAATCTTACACAACCTATGGCGTAAACCATAAAGTTGTTATTCAAGTTGGGCGTTGGCATACATATCACTGTCGCTCGACACCGAAAATTAAGTTACGTAATTCGCTTAACTAGTGAATGTTACACATGATTTGCCCAACTACACTTTACACGTACGAATTCAAAGTCCAATGGAACAGTGAAGCATGCAAATTTAAGTACGGGATCAGATGATTTAATTACTACTAACTTTATGTGACACTAGAAATTGGAGTAGGTAATGTATGTAGGTATTAAACATATTTATCAATGTATAACGATGTATGTAATAATTATACCTATTTCTTGCATAAAAATAAGATATACAATTTACTCTACTTTTGAAGCTTATCACTTCAGTGCAATTGCGTTTAGACTAAAATCTGTAACTTACTTGGAGCTGCTCAGTAAAGAGTTTATTTCATCTTCAGTCATAAATTCACATTCTGGTACTGAATCGACTTTGCTAGGAATTGAATTAGAAACCTTATATTCTGGTTTATCAGCAGTTACGTCATTCTGAAATAAAATAAATAAACGACATTAATTACTAATTCTGCACTTGATCAGTTATTTGATAATGTGTATGCTTAACTGGTCCGATACATGGATACAGCAAGTTGCATACACGAACTGAATAACAAATAAGATATATGAACCCTTTAAAATTACATTATCTTTTTAAGACACCGAAGAATAGCTTTAATCTCTAAAATTTGCAATGTATTCCGAGACCCCTCCCAGAAATTGTGTTAAACGCTACAAGGGCAAGCCAGCACCCACCCCCCCTTGAAATTTCAAAACTTTAACATTCAAACATTATCAAGTGTAGACTGGATGAGACCATCCTTCGAAACAAACAGGGTTTCAGTTTACGTCTTCTACGGTGTCGTAATTGATTGGTGCTTAAAACAACGTATTTTTAACTGCTCAATTTCAACCAATGTTCCATATGATAAATGCTGGTTACATTTTTATCAATCGTAGTGAAGGTAAATTGCTAATTCCCATTGAGCTTGACTTCTGTCGGTTTAAATACAAAATTGAAGGAATAATTTTAGCTAATGTCAAAAACACAAATAAAAGAAAAGAGATTTAATTAATAAAATTAATTTATTTCACTGAATATTGCTAACAAAGTGTTCGGTACAGCGAAATATTGAACCCACTAACAACAACGACAACGAAACAACCGTCGCTGACTAAAGAAAATTTTCTTCGAATCATATAGTACCTATGCCTATGAGCCTATGTGAAGAAAAGGCTGAAAATAAACTGTAAGTGGCTCACTTCCAATATTATTTCGCGCTCAATCACAGACATTTGAATATTCTTGCGTGCCGAAAGCTACTTTAATCCGTTCGGTGGCATATAGTGTAGGTATGAAAGGTTCACCACTTTACACTGTTCGAATCTGAAGGGCCACCTGTAGTTCTCACTAACAACGTATCTACATCTACTGTGATGTACGGCTCTACCTGCATATTATTTGTCTGTCTAAAACTCGTTCAAAGGTTAACATGAGCCCTCAACTTCATACTACGCACTACGCTGGGGACTACCGAACACTATAAATGGGTAGGTTACTGCACACACCTTGAACAATCAACAGCTGAAGTACATTCTGAGGTCCTTTCACCACAATCGCAATTGTGTACTGCACTTCGGTGGCATAATGATATGTTAAGCTGACACTAGTACTGCTAATTTACTTCACAAAGAGATTTCGGATTGTAGCAACGTAATATAACCTTGTATTTACTAGGCGCGTACTTCTAACTCTGAAACAACTGGATTGATTTTATATAATTGCATGTATACCTTTTTTACAGGCTGTCCGTAACCCGGTTTTACATTTGAGTTATTACTTTTCTGCCATTCATATTCTTTGGTTTCCAGCTTGTCTCTTTTTACCGACACAGTCTCTTTCGTCACTTCAATCTCTTCTGACTCACGATACTCTTCTAGAGAAACCTGGAGATCCACAGTGCTGGATATGTTACTTATAACACTGAGACTGTCATCCACACAAGACTCTTCGTTGTCTAGAATACTGGTATTCGGATCTAATTCTCGGTGGTCTTTACTTGTGTCACTACTACTGGGTGAGGATGCATTGACTTGATTTCCAGAAACAGATTTTTCAACGATAGTTACTTGCGATGATGCAAGAGAAGTTGGATCGGATATAGACTCGCTGGTACTGCTGGCTTGGTCATCGTTCACCGGGGCAGAAACTTTGGACTGGGTGATCATAGAAGTATCGGGAATTACACTATTAGCTGCTATGTCATACTCGGCTGCTGATGCTGTTGTTACTTCCCCTTGAGAATTATGTATCATAGTTTCTGAAATGTTTTTCATACTACCTCCTACAATTTTTGTACTTTTTGTCGCTTCTTCTATCGTTTTGGAATTCAACTCTAGAGTTTCTTCTCTGGAGTGATGAATAGTGTGAAGTTGCTCCGAAAAATGAACCGAGGTCTCATCGGAATTCGAAGACCTCTTTGGAGCTTCACTTGATTTTCCCTGTTTAATGTCGTGCTCTATTCTCTTATTCTTCTCTCGAGATAACTGAACCGATGCGTACGACACAGAAATTTCGGATTCAGTGCTCTTCACCTGCTCCGGAGGCTTCGAATCTGAATTACTCTTATTCAAAATGAGCTTATTAAATGAGGCAACTGAGGTATCCGGCTTCGTACTGTTTATCAAAGGCGATGAAAATGAGGAATGAGTAGTGTTATTGCTGGTGGGTTTTGCGCTGCCCTCTTCATTCCTGGCTTTTATTTTAACTACAATGGAGTCTCGATCTCTGTCGGTGGAATTCTCAGTAAATTTTGACAAGTTGATGGAAGTGGGACTGCCCAGAGTTTTGGAAGGACTATTTAAAGGAGATGATTTGGGACTAATAGCTGTAGGATCTATTTCTAAAGGCTTGGGTTGAACAGCAAAGCCTTTCTGTGCTTTTTCGGGTGAACCTGGTTTCTTGGGTGGAGGCGCAGCAAAATGAGAAATCCAATTTTTTTGTTTCTCAATTAATTCACGCCCGTTTAGTTTCGTCTTGCTATCCAGTAAACTATTTGGTTTGATAAGGGCTGGTTTCTCAGCGACAACTGGTTTTTTGCTCATGTCATATTGCCGAGCTACTGCTTTCACAATGGTGACACTCTCTTTCCCAACAATCTTTTTTTGTGCATTGAGCTGTTCCCCATTTGACGGAGTATCCGAAAGTCGTCGTGAACTTCCATTTGTATGTACATCTGACTCCTGAGTAAATTGACTAACTGAAACCTCACGTATGGTGCGGTCAATTTCATCGCCCGCTTTGACTAAAACACCAGAGGTTTCAAGGCTTCCACTTCTTTGAGGTCTTGCTTCGGAATGAATATTCGTACTTCCATTACTTCTAATCAAAGCTCCGGGTGGGGTGCTACTAATGGACTTAGGAGTCACTATACCCGCCGAACTTGTAGCATGATCAACGGTAGGATCCACTTGTTTTGAAACTTTTACCGGGCCAGGTTTGCCAACAGGAAAACTTGCACTAACAGGTGTCACCGGAGATACTTTATTTGTTTCTTCGGTGCCAAGCTTTTCAAATAAAGCTCTGGCACTGTTGAAACGATTTGAATGACTGTCTGGTTTACTACTGCCTTCCGATATCGTTGTCGGAATGACAGTTACAGGAGATTGCTCCGTTTCCTTCTTAGCCGGCATCTTTCCAGGTTCCAAATGATCAGTTCGAATCAAATTATTCTGGAAAATATTGGCTATTTGAGAGACTTTTGTTCCTCCTCCAGAGATTCGGCTCCCGCGACGGTCCATTTCAAATACCATAATGATTTTCTATAATACACAAACAGTACAGAATTAATTTTAAAATGCTACGGATATGCTTAAAATCGGCCAATTTTTCAAACAGTTATAGATTTTAAATTACTAGTCACGATACTTGACATAAAATACATGATGTATTGTATAATGTGATGCAAGATTCAACACATCCACAGACCATATTTCATATATTTCTATGTATAGTATATTCTGTGGCGAGCTCACTATCTTATTTATAATCGCACACGTACAATATAATCATACCTAGGCATCCCATTTCTTGAGCACTATCATTACTTCTTACATGGACGACCTGCATGCAAACATGACAATGTTACAGGTAGGTATTTTGAAATTATTGAAGACCATAAAAGGTGAGTCACAAATCAAATCTAGAACTGAAAGATAGTTGCTGAATTCCTATTCGTGGGTCTGTGGTTATGTATATCACTCTCAGTAGGTGCCTACACGATCAACTGTAAGTAATTATACGAGTTCACCTACAGTAGGTACACTGACGCAGCATATCATCAGTTCAACAATGAATGCGAAGGTGGAGAAATAAGTATATAAGTTTCTAAGTTGGTCTCAGCTATCAGTAAAGTAAGGTTAGGTTAATTGGTTACGCTTATTATTGCATTAAGCCTATTTTACGCACAATGTAGAAAAAGCTGCTCAAAATTTAACAAGGAATCAAAATCATTTTAGTGGAACGGAAAGTTATATATACACATCTTTCGTATACCAGAAAAAGGGCACAGATTTTGCTGTGGGTGTAAATAGCGCATAAAAATAATTATTCCCTATGCCACGGCACACTTCACAACTTAAAACAGAGCACAATTTTCAAAATATTGTATAAACAAAATAAATAAGACAAGCAGAAATGCCTCAAATTTTACCGAAATAATAGCCACTATGCCCTTACACGTAAAAATGGAATCGATAGATACAATCAATTATAAGTACTTAAGTTCAACGCCATGCCATAGTTGAAACAAGAAATATGTAATTACTGTTCGCAAATATCCATAAGTGCATTCAAAGCTGTACCATCAAACCCGTGTCTACTTCAGCAGTCTCAGCCTACTTAAAAACCGCAATAAAAAATTCCCATAAAAAGATAGCCTGCCTTTATGATCTACAATGAAAATTTCGACTTCCTTTTATAAAGCAAATTAACGAAGTTATGTTCTATTTGAAATTTTTCTGAAATCCATTAAATAGGATGCATGAACATAGAAAAAACAGTAAAAACACAAACCATATTTATTGCACAATAAATACAGTAATTATGTGGTCTGTTGTAGTTGCTTCTTATTGCCCATTCAGTAATTATTACAATAATTTGTTTGCTATTAATCAGGCTATGAATTGTGATGAAGTTGAACGTTGTGGGCGAAAGCTAAAACTACAATCGAAACTACATCTAATCTTCAAGCATGGCTCATTTGACATTTGATATTTTAATTACTCGGGTTAGTGGTAGTAACGCTATCGCTACGTTCTGAACCGGCAATCTGCACGACATTGGCGTAACTTGAACCACGTTGACAAGGTGAAGTTTAAAATAGACGGACAAAATAATTTGCCCATTTATTCTATGCTACTGTAACGCTGTTTGAAATACAAATTAAGGAATTACGTTATACCTCTTACTAAGGGTGCAATGTTGTGTAAGCTCAGCAACAGTGTACATAGAAATATTAGGTATTTGATGAAGAAAATATCTACTTAGGCATTTAGATTATTAAAATCCTTCAATAGTGAGATTTAATGCTTTGACCGGAAATTACATCCCAACGGACCAAGTCAGCAAAGTATTTATCAGATTTCTTTTGGTTTCAACTTTCTTTCCACTGCCCACACACTGTTCAGCCCCTTTCATTCGTTAAATAATAACATCATCGGTATCGGCAACTGAGCGTCAAGCGAATCTAACTCTAGGTAAATAACTGTAAGACTATGGTTGATTCACCAGAATCCTCCAAAAAATAACCTAACCTATGCTTGTCTACATACTACATACATAGTCTGCATATAACATATGTACATCTTCTACAATACTACATGAATCCATTCTATTTTAGCGCAAGAGGTATTTTTGTTCCACAACAGTATGCATTTTATAAGCTTACAAACGACGCCTGTGATTGTATACCTACACTACCTTCCAGTTAAGCAGGTGCCTCACAATGTTGTTCCATATGCGGAATTCCTCAGCGCGTCATACAGCTCATACTCATACTCTTAAATAAATACAAATACTTATTTCACTATGGTTACGAAATGCAATACGTTCAGCTGAACCAAAGTAAAGGTGAGTAAACTATGGAAACATTAGTCTGTTGTGACTTAGTACGAGCACTGACTAGTGAGTATCTGGTAGCCTCCAGGCGTATATGTCTCAAAGCAATAGTCAAGATATGTATATATATATATATATATACTTCTCTTCTTAAACTGCCCACTATATTCTCTATTGAGACAATATTCGAAGCCCATACCACCTACATGCTACATAACTAGGCATTACTTTTAACTCGTTTTAGCTGCCACATACTCAAACTATGGTAAGTACAAATAAAGATTCCATGTTCATTAATATTGAATGGAGAATGTATGGATGGGTACGAGAGTACATGTACACGAAGCAGGACGTGATTTAAATCAAAATAGGTACATATCTACTTGAGCATTACATTTTACATTCCCTTCTAGGCTCTGGCTACATACATGCTTCTCCAATTAACTCACCAGCCAGCCTTTCGGTCATTGATATTCAGATAAGTCGCTTAGCTTGTTAGCTTAGTTGAATATATACTTATGCGTTGGTATTGTATTGTCATATTATGACCAATTCAACGAACAAACAGATAGCAAGAATTATATCCAACGGTACACTCCAACTATGCCAAAACTATGTCATAACTTTTCAACGCGTTTCCAAAGACTGAAAATTGAACCACAAGAAGTTGCTAAAACCGAGGATCTAGTCAAAAGGAATCGAGTCGTACACTGCTTACTGGATGGGCCTGGAGTTTGGGATATGATAGGAAACGCGTGACAATCCATTACTAGACCCGTGTACAGGTAATTAACAGACCTAAGTACAAATATTAACCGAGCCACAGTAACTCACCGTATGCTAAGAGCAAATCTTTGGCTTAAGCTGAATTAAAAAAACGTTGTTTGCCAAATCTCTTGTTCAAATGCTGACAGTCAATTAGATTGAATTTAGCATAAAAATGAACTGCAATGACTAAATAGAACCAAGTTACTATAATAAATAAACAACTTCACAACAACTACACTATTAGAACTACCGTTCCAACATGTTTAGTGGTACGTATACTGTGTATTTAAAAACTGAGCATCTTGGTGAATGCATTAATGAATGCTTTCTAATACACGTACTTACATTAATGTACAGATAAAAGCAAGGCAGATGAACAGCTTTTTTCAGTACGTAATATGTATGTCTCTTTAATTTAAGCTCATGAATCTATTCAAATTACTTGGACAACAACGGCAATAAGCATAAACAAAAAGCATGACTACCGTATTTACTATAATAGTGCGCCCGCGTAGTATTCAAATTGAGACCCTGCAGACCCACGTGCTTTAATATGGACCCGCGTACTACGTTACATACGTGTATTAAGGGCCTGCGTCTTATTAACAAAACAAGCACGTTATTATAGCAAATACGGTAGGTACTAATCATGATAAAGTTGTTATTATCCATAAAATAAGAATTTATAAAACCTATCTACACAAAAAAAACACGCAATTAGAAAAAAAAAAAACTGGGCATAAACCACATTTGCTAAACCACAACAGTCCCTTATTAGTACAAACTTTGCACGTCATAGTCATGGTTTTTTCCAAAGTTTTACTTTATTGAATTAGAAATATAGTGCTTCACAAAATGACAATAGCTGCGACATCGAACAACTTTTGCAAACTGAACAAAGACGTATAATATGCATTTTAAATGTTCATTAACTTTCAAATTACCTTCGATTCTCTTTCATTTTGGTAGAGTATGATTTATTACTGTTCACTTTATCTTTTTACTTTCAAGATTCAGAATTTTGAACCATACGTAACAAGGAAAAATCCGTCCCAATTAGGTAAAAGTTTAAAATATTCACAGGCACGCATTGAAGTTCGTATGAAATTTGCTGATGCTTGATTAATCTATTATAAATAAGGTAACATTTAAAAACATTTAGAAATGAACCGTTGACATAATTCATAAAGTCCTTACAATCACAAATAACGTTTCAATTTTTGATAACAATATCTTGGGGAGAGCAATAAATCGTCACTGACACATTATTGATACAGTCGAGCAAATAAATTATTGTAATTGCTCTATCACTACACATGCCTTGGTTGTAATTAGTTACAGTTCGACTGGGTGAAGAATCACTACGCAATGAGGAACACTGTGACCGATGGGAGAAAAGCAAACTGAGCAGTGCTGAGGAGATAACGAAGACAGCAGTTAAAATACAAAATACTAGTTACAATTAATTCTGTAAAACGCAGTATGCAATCACGCAAACTACGATGTTAAACACAATTCGATAGAACTTTTAACCTGGTCTTAAATGAAGACGACCCTTGTAGAAAAAACTTTAAAATTTTACTTTTTGCAGCCAAACAAACACTACTTATTACAATTCACAAAGTTTAGCAGTTATGGTAAATTTCGTCCAATTGTTCAATTTGTATGCTCGATTCTATTCAAACCCATTCTGTGATACTCCCTGGATGCATCCGCTCTTCACATTTCCAACTCATTTCCGCTAATGAACATAAACTCAGTTGCTGTATTCAATTTTGTTTCACTTATTGATAAAGCCTCTTTCGCTGTTTTGAACTGATAGTAAATATCACGACTAATCAATGAAATAGATAAACGATAGCATTTTAAAATCCATGAGGCACCTAAATCCTTTTTATAACGCCAGTTGTACCGACACGAAGATAAGCTTCAAAAGCCCAGTTTAAAAAAGTAGCTTGACGTAATACAGATAAAAATAAATGTCTGTTGAGTCACCACGTTCACTAAAACTTGATAGTAATACGAGGAGAATACATCATAATTTATTTAATTTTTGTATTTTTATTAATTAATCAAAATCCTATAATCATCGTGCTATACTTGTGAAATCTATTCAGCAAAAATCTATAAATCCGCTGACAGTTGATCACAAATTGAGATTATTTTAGAGCTTAGGCCTCAAAGTAAAATGCAGCGCTTTGTGCATAAGCCTACCGATTACTAAAAAAACCGTGTAAAATACGATGTACATGCCTAATGCTAATTTATAGGGAGCCCACCAAATTCTGGTTTGGCATTTGCCCACTGGATTACTAACAATGGTGTTATTAGATCCTGACACACTAATCAAGCTGTTACGATAAGTGATTAATCCACAGCTCTCCTTTTTTGAAATGGATGGTTGTAATTGTAAAAGTTGTCACCTAAATAATTCTTGCGGTTTTTGGTGCCAGGTAACAGTCGTACCAGCAAACACATGTATGTACGAAGTAATAGGAACAGGAAAGTTCAAGAAAAATAAATTATCCCTATTGACAAATATATAATATAATCATCTCTGGCTGACTTAAGTGCCGGTAAAAGAAAATTAATAAGTAACTAAATCGAACGTGAAGAGGCATAATGTCGTCAGTCTCGCCAATCTCAATGGTAGGTAGGTACCTATATAATGCTTCCAGTAATGAAATTCAACGGATTGTTTCATTAGAAGTCTGAACACAATTCTCAATTCCTGAACTCCTAAGTACCTACCTAACGAATTAGAGTATTTCCAGTGATCAAATATCTTTAGTAGCCTTAAGCACCTATAATATTATCTAGATTATTTGCCTGGCTATTTCAAAAAAATGTTGGAAGTATATAATATTTGATGTAGGTAACTGTCCAAACTCCCGACGTATTAATGAAAACTGGAACAAAACTGACATTAGGGAAAACCATTTTCAATTCTCTAACAGTGATTTGCATTGTGTAGAATCTTTGTTGATTATGCCTTTAAATTCCTTCCTAAGCTCAATAAAATACAAATTATGACCAGAACTAGCCTCAAATCGATTCACTTATAAAATATAATATAAATAAGAGATATTTATCCGAACATAGTTATGCATTAAATGAACTTCTGTGATCTTCTCGAGTTTATGCCAAATCTCTGAAACTTCTAACTGGCAAAGGAATTCAATAATCTAACATACCTAGGCATTTTCTTGTACTTGCATCCTTGCATTGCAGGCGCCGCCATACAGCTAAATACATTATTAGGCATTGTCAATTGAAATGGGTATACAGAGGTGGATGCATCGATTTTTAAACATATTTTCGAAGCTCAGAGCTCGGAGGTTTGGTACTACTAAAATCTTTTCTTTTCTTCTCCAACCAATTTCTAGCCAGGGAGTTTTCGCATTTGTGAACCTTAACTTTTTAGTTAGCTGCTTTAGCTGTTCCAATGATAAAGACATTGGAATGTTTTGCAAAACCTGAAGTGCCCAGTTGAGCGTTTACAAACACTCAATACTAGCAGATAAATTTAAACTAAAAAGGTATTTAAGGATTTCAAGTATTGCGGATTGTAATAATACAAGAAACCCTGAAGATGAACCCTTTCCCTGCACAGTTTTTTGTAGAAGATGGGAATCATGTACAAAAGGCAAATAATAACTGTTAATAATGGGGAAAAGTTCAAAACACACACTATGCCACTTCACACTTAATCAAAGTACCCTCGTTAGAGGATGAAAACACTAATCTGAAGGAAAAAAAGATTTTCACCGAAGAACTAGGATGAAAGCCTATGGGCTGGGAGCCACGTTTATCTTGTGGTGAACATGTTAAAATAGTCACTGCTGCTTTACGGAATGTGTTATGTAACTATTTACGAACAGTTTTTTGCGGTTTTAACTATGCACACTGAGCGGAAATGTTGGTTTAAAAGTTGATTGAGTACAATTGGTGCACGATAAAATTCTTCAAACGATACCCACATCAAAACCAAATATTTAATTATAATATTTAAGCTGTTTCTTATCCGTACGACGATAAGATAAGTACCGTAAAACTTCTTACACAGCTACCAGCCTACGATTATTCTCAGTCTATTTTAATTCATAGACGTAAAGGATTCAATTACAAATAAATACCCTTTTATTTTTATATGCTAAGGTATGCCACCAGATATAATATAACTGTTCTTGTGATATAGTTACATTGCATTAAGTAGGATACAAGGGCCATAGTCAAAGTTATCTTAGCTCTAGAAACCTCAGTTTCATTTCAAATGCAAAAGCTTTTCTATCCTTTTACAGTTAATAATTATTAGTTACCGGTAAGCTTCTATAGGATATCCTCATTGAATGACCATGTCAAATTTTTCTCTTTCTCAGATTTTATGTTTACTTTCTACTGATATATACATATGTTAGTTTGAAAATCAGAAATTTTTTTAGGAGCTGAATATCTTCATCGAAACTTAACATCCTATCCGAAATCGTGTTAAGTCACCAAAGCGTGTTATTAAGTTTTGCACCTACAGCAAGTTTGTACCTAGGAATTTACCTTTAAATTCGAATTAAACTGTTTTCGCTACGCCTTCCGTTATAAAATGATCGTTAGAAGCCACTTAATGCGAACACTATGAATTTCTTCCGAATCAATATTACATTTTTAGAATGCAACAACTTTTTTAGAGGTACCATTTTTGCTTCCTAGATCTACCTTAAATTTTGTTATAGCGTACACTACTTGCCTCTTAGTTGCGAGTTTGCTAGCATCTAATTCTCGCGCTCAAGACGACGTTTAGAAAAATACTTGCTCTGGGAATAGTAAGAAGTTTTACGGTAACTACTTGTGGTTTTAACTCAAGCCATCTTTAAGTTGTGTAACAGCTTACGACTAATTATTAGCTGTTACCAGTTGGTACTGGACTGCGGTTGATAAATCTTTTTAAAATGGTTTGTCATTTACTGGAACCAGTCTATTCAACAAAGTTTCACATATACCTATCTGTTGTGGGTTTGCTCATACACAATTATACCTATGATGCTCCTAGCAAACATGAAATTCTGCACAACATATTGATGACTTATTGACAGTTGACATTTTTTGTGTGTAATGATTGTTAAATGAAACCACGAATAAGTCCTGATGCCTGTAAAAAAAATCGTACACACACGGGTTTGCTAATGCATTTCCCTTGTGTGAGGTAAAAATAATTTTATTTAATCATAGTTCTGACTGGTGCTATAATAATATACGTCTTGATTTATTCATACTGCAATTCAAACCGGTACTTTCGATCTGATATTACATATATTCTAGCTTAGTAGTAAACCAAAGGGCGAAAAAGGTTATTGAAATATTCAGGTGCTAAACAATGACTAGGTCCAAACAACATATAATTGCTGCTCTGTTCAACCACAATATTATGATTATGATAATTGCCTATTTGGTGAGCAATTAATTGCAAGGTTCGAGTTTGGTACTATTCAACAACCTATAAAACATTAGGCCCATACACAGAAATTAATACAAAATACAACCACCTATTCTAGAACGATACGAAGAAGGTCCGTATGCCTACACATATATCAGGAACACCTACATTTGACATTGCAGTAACTTCTGATTCCATTCCGTAGTTAGAAAATATAATTCTATAACAAAAAGTTCTCATTGATTACTGGTACCACGTACCACTTATTACACGATTTTGTTCAATGAAGATATTACTAACGAAATATGCACAAGCTAATTTAATTTAGTAGAAAGCAAAATTAAGTTAGATGTAGAACTCTTAAGATGTAGATAAAAAATAACAATCATTAGCCGTACTCCGACGGATCTCACTTTGCTTTCTGAGCTCTCTGCACTAAAAAATCCCAAATATTCAGACATTCTTAACCACGCACTGGCACATTGCTATGACAACATTTTAAGATTATTTAGCGGTGAGAGAACAGGAAGAAAATGAGATGATTTGGGTTTACGTCTATTATACTTATCACCTAAACACACAGTATGCCAAAATAATATATTAACATTTCCAACGATGTTTTTAGGCTCTTCTTTAACGATGTTTGGTGGCAGTGGCATCATCCAGTATTTTTCATTTTTGGTCGACTTTTTGCCAAGCCAATATACATTTCAGTCAAGCGTCTTAACTTAAGTGTCAATACTTCAAGGAACATGAGGATTTCCGAAGTCAACTTCGAAAGTCCTCTTTTGTCTTTGAAAATTCGACCATTTTCACCGTGAATTTCTTCTACTTTACTAATTTATGCGGCTCACTACAATATACCTACTCGACCCTTTCACAAGCTACGGCTTAACTGTTAACGGTATGCAGCAATGAAAACCAGACCGATAAACTACAAACTACAGAAGCAAATACAAGGAGAATACTACGACTACCTTTAAAGAATACAAGCACAAGCTCCCGACTTCGAAAAAAGGAATTTATTTATTTTTGAAAAACGTTTAGAATCATTGACAATTGACTGACATTCAAATATCATAATGACGTAACTAACTCAAGCAACCATAAAGTACAAATAAAATATACATTCAATAAATGTAACTGGACTCACTGGAAAGTTTTGGAATGTTTCCCATTAAACGCTGTGTGTATCCACCTTATCAGATAATTTGTGAAAAAAATTTGTCGCCGTTTCTTGAGACAACCATCAACCATTAGAGAACGACAACGCAAGAACTACAATAATAATTAAAAATATTATTATTGCTACTAAATCCGCACAACCTTAATCTTTGACAGCGGAAGATCTGGACATCACTCATGGCATCCAAGTAAGTTAATTCGCAGTAATTTGTAAAAACAAATTTTATCTACATTCAAAATGTCACAAGTGGTGAAGTAACTGGGAACGGGAAACACACTGGCACTGATTATGTATCATACTTAACCGCAACTATTCGGAGAAACGATGTTTTATCTAATCGCTGTTTTTCTGTTATTATAACAAACTAGAAACTGATAACCCATCGAATGGTTAATGAATGGATGCATCCGATGGTGAGGGAATCGAACGCTGATGGAAAACGTTAATTGCACATTCAACTTGCTTTAACTTCACTGTACACTCAAGTATGCCTCCTATGCTCTTACGTACGAATTCCTCTCTGACTCAACTGACTCTGAGTATTTGGCTTTGGACTTTCGGTTTGCATAATAACATAATTATATTTATCTGCGATTCAAGTTTTTCGTAATCGTAACTCCATCATAATCCGATTTGTTGTTGGCTGCGTGTGTGTGACTCAACCAAGTGAACCCGGAGGATTCCCTGACTATACTAGCTGTCTGGTGTTTCCTATAGGCACAACTTGCTCCGAGTCCAACTCCAAACCAAACGCCAAACCAAACACAATGATCCCTACACTCACACTCTACGCTATTAAGGGCAGGCAGTCACTCACTACATGGACTACATGTAGTTGGAAAGGAAAAAGTAGCTGATGCAGAATAGAATGCATGTACTAGAACTAGATGCACAACACTATGTACTAGGTATTGTGTTCTCCATTTCTTCCCACTAGTTTCAATGATTTTATCAAGATATGTCCGCTATACGTGTTTCGCTTGGCGTTTGGGAGTGAGTGAGGCTGAGGGAGACAAGTGAAGCGAGCAAAAAGTGTCCGTCTCCATACACATCTTGGCCCCATCCATACATAAATGGTATATTTTTACCAAGTCAAAGTCAAGTCAGCTTTTATTATTGTTGTAGTCCTACTGGCAGAATCCTAGGATGCATGTACAATTGAACGGCATATATGGATCTCTCCTTCCCCCTCTCCTTTCCACTCCGGTCCTTTCTAACCACTGCATTCGACTCCATCCCTCTCTGTCCGTCCACGTATCATATAGTTCTTTCGCCACCGACCTTCTTATGTAGCCAAGTAGGAAGACTGGGACTGTGAATTAAGGAATCTACCTATCCACGTACCTACACCGCGTAGTCTTCCGTCGCTTCACATTCGAGTAGATTCTAGATCGCTTCGTACCTATATAACAGACGTCCACTGACTAGTGAGTACGAGTAGACTTAGACTACGACTACTGCCACTACCAGCACAATACACCAGTACACTTACTTATGCCCAACACCAACACATCATGGCAATATGGCATAGGTGTCAGTATGCGTGGAGTATGCACTATTCATGGCAAATGGCTGCAGTAGAGCAGCGGAAACTCGGGAAAAGATACGTCGGCCATACGGACAGATACAGAGGTGCCGAGTCCCACAGAAACCAGTACAGACGCTCCACTGCCACAAGTCCAACTACACCACTGTATTTACTCAGAGCAGCCAACCTCAGCCCTGGCCCTGTTGTAAATAATTGCTCGTGAGGATCTATCCCATCCTTTATTACTCCCATACTACCTACCGTCCGCCGTCCACGTCCACAGGCCACAGTGTCTACAAGCAATCGCATATACCTACCTACTTCACCAGTGTTCTCCACAAACTCCTATGGAAACATTGTCAACTGTCCACAAGGCATTCCAACAACTGTGGCCAAAACATGTTCGAAGGACACCTAGTAGACCATCTATGATAAAAATTTATGTTCGTTTTCAGTTTTGTGGCCAGAGTTTTTATTTTTAAAATGCCGGTTTATTATGACCCTTGACCCGATATATCTCGAATTATAGCTGCCAGATTTTTGGACGCCATTGACAAAAATGATCGTCATAAAATGCTGAACAAAATTATCCTAATTCGAAGACCGTATTCCAGAATCCAGTTTTTTTTTAATTGTGCCAGTCTTTAGTTGGAGAACAGAGCCTCCCCTAAGAAAAGTTCACTGGGTGCCAAATTACATGATTTTGGGGGAAAAGGGCACTTTTTCCCCATAAGGGCTATGTTATACTGCCAGTGGGCTAGGTGCCATTGTGGACACCCAGTTAACATGTTAAAGGAGGCACTGTTGGAGAAAGTTCATAAACGTGGTCATAAAACAAAAAAACGAGCCCACATTTATCATGGATGGACCATTATTTAGGTGTCCGTAGAATATGTTTTGGCCATATTTGTTGGAACACCTTGCGGACAGTTGACAATGTTCCCATGTCAGTCAGGTCCGAGCGAGCGGCAACAAAAAACTCATATAGCATTCTCCCGTCCCAAGTCCTACAGGCAAACCAAACCACAGACACACAGACCGACAGCAGATCTGTGGCCTCTCCTCTCCTTTTACTCCACTCACTAGTCAGTCCTCGTCCTCTCTCTCGGCCACAGGATTAATCCAGTCCTCAGCATACTCTCACAGGCACAGCACTCATTGACCATAACAAGTCGAATGTGGAGCTACAGCGACATCCTCACACAACTTCATTCCCAAACTTTCACAGTTTTCGACACTTCCAAATCCAAAGACGGCAGTGTCGGGACATTATATCGGCCCTTTATCCCTTTAGTTTGGCTATTTTATTTTGCCAAACTTGAGCAAGGGACTATCAACATCATTTTATCTTTCCCGCCCAACTTTCTCCTATGTACGTTCGTGGTCTAATATAAAGCAGTATCTGCAGATGGCGATCTGATATTTCGCCATTCCGAGGAGAAATTCACAAATCAAGGAGCAATCATCTTCTCCGTCTTCAAGATGCAAAAGAAAAAGAACTCTGCAACGACCACCTACTTATGTATGCATGCACCCCTTTAGTAATTTTGTAGCGAGTAGTGATGAATATTTGATACATTTGACCCTGGGTTCTTGTTGGGCTTTTAAGACACTGTTGGAGGTGAAACATACATTTACATGGTATACAGTTGAGCGAGCTGAGTACAATGTGTAGTACATATGGGCACAGGTGCACAAACAAAACAATGTGAAAAGTCATCCCCATATATTGATTGATTGAATTACTCTTGAAAATTGTAACACTATTGAGGAAAAGTAAATCTTAAATTATGGCACATGGTATTTCTATGAGCAACTGTTTGTTCCGTTGTTAATTACTTGCGACTTTCATTGCAAGCGACAATTTTAATGAATTCAACCTTAGTGCATGTCCCTGATCCCTGCTACCTTTAAAATTGAGGTCCCGGATTTATATTCCTAATCCTAATTCCTTTTACAATTCAGTAATGCATTTTATACTGGGCGGTTTGATTATTCGTTTGACCTGATGCAAGTTCCTGGATCACAAAGATGCAACTGACTGATGCATAAAGGAAATTCGAATCACCT
>JAAXYX010002123.1:0-18879 GCA_036851915.1 Ptenothrix huangshanensis
CCACACGCTGCTGCTTTAGCTTTATTCTGACTCTGACTTTGACTATACTGAATATTGTACGTAACCATAATTTAGCGAAGCATAGCAGTAATTTTCGAGAATTAAAGTTGAGTGATTCGATTCGATGTACACGGCTTGCATGACTCTCACATCACACGGCTCCCCAACTCTGCTTCTGTATGGCTGCTCTCGAAGGTCACCTATTTTCCACCAAAGTATTTTGCCATTTACCATTTAATACCTAATTTAAGCTAGATCCAAAGCCACATCTTGTTCAAGTCAAGTCCAAATGCAAGTCGTGGTGTGGTATGATGGTATGAAATGGTGTATTATGTATCTGTTGTTAAAAATGGTGTTTGATGTCTTTCAGTGAGAACGTGAGGAGGACAGGACAGTACAAAATCAGCTTGTTCAATGTTATCAAACGTTTGGACCAAACGTATAAAGGAGTGAGTGTTGACTCCCTACTTACAATTACAATACCTTAATATACACCTTTGAAATATTCCAACTTTTGACTTCAACAACTTCAACTTGATCAGCGGCTTCAAGAACTAACTTGAAGTGGTGACTGCCTGGCTGATATATAGTATATATACAGTGGATGTGGTTTGTGCAAGGAATAAAGAGCAAGAGCGCAAAACCAAGAAATCGAAAGTCTGTCAGTTCCCGGCCAGCAATCGACTCTGCAACAGTTCAGGTGTGATCGTCTCCTGCCTATACCTTTGGATCTTCGACATTTCCAGTAACCAACAATTTGTACAAATTCCCCTTGTTCAAGGTGTAAGAGTTAAAGTCAGGAGTTAAAATTGGGACCACTTGCTCTACAAGTAATATCCATCCATCTCAACAATTCGCCAATATGACTGAAGTGTAAGTTTTTCATCTGCTTTAGAATTGCCCATTTATACAGTTATCCAAAATTCATTAACTTAAAATAGTTCATATAATCAGGCGACCAGAATGAATAATTAAAGGACTAAAATTTAAAGGAATTCTTATGCAGATATTACAAGGGAGGAATTTTGAAATTCCCTTATAACTTTTGGAGAGCTGAAAGTTTTTTATAGTAATTTGAATGATTTCTGGTCATCGTACTATTTAATTTCCTAAAAGGGAATAAAGTAGGTTCTAACTTGTAGCAATTCAGCATTGCTTGGATCAGGTTTTTACATGTGTACATATGCATTTAGTTTGACGTGGGATAAGAGTGATAATAATGATTGGTAGGAGTCTAGGTAATTATATGAAATTGCTGATTCTCACGACATGACAAGTTTCATTTTATTAGCGGTTGATTCAGGTTACATCTAACAAGCATTCGTCATTAGTTGTTAGTGCTCGTATGATCATCCTTTTGCCTTCTATATGGAAAAATTTATAGCCAGCAGAAGTTGTGCGAATATGTCATTGTTATTAAGTAATTATTTTGTTAGCAAAAAATTTATTCTCTTTTTGAATGTGCGTCATTATTTCCTGCGAATTATTTTTATAGTTTTTTCACATTATGATTACGAAGAAAGGAGTGCCAAAGTTGGTCGCTGTTGGTGGCTGCAGTTGAGCAATCAATATTTGCGCTTGTACAATATTTATTGTGTAAATGTATTTGCTAGTGGTGAATTAGGGAAGGAAGTTAACTAACAAACTAAGGCTCTTCTGCCGGTAGTGACCGTATGACATTCAACATAATTTTTATTTGCGGTTAGCTTTCTTTACCTAGGTATGTAATATTCATTGACTTTGACTTGATGCACTCTATGTAAAATCATTGTATTATTTCGCTTCACGTACGTTGTGTCTAGGATCTAAATGTGCTGGAATAATTTGTATATATTGCAGTGAACCTCAACCTTTGAACCTCTTAAACATCATCTACCAATATTTGTTTAAATATTTTATATATAGCTGTTAGTGAGCAGCTGACAAGTATTAAGACAAGTATCAATATAATGAAATGACAAAAGTAGAACAGCACAGCACGTGCATAGTGATATTTGCAACTTTGAATTTAATTAATTATTCTGGACAAGCCGAATTATTTATAAATAATGAAGGTTCTGGTATTGGCTGAAATGCGCTTTTGAATTTTGAATATTAGGGAAGGTGGCAGATATTTTCATTTAGAATTTTGTTGAAATGCATAATATAAATCTATTTAAATTATTTCCTTGGTTTACTATTACACGTCATAAGCGTAGTTTCCCCAAAATTTCCATGTATACAAAATCACTATCAGACTTTCTTGGTTTTGCGTAAGATAACACTGGAATACCAATTTATTAGAACAGTGGTACATAAGAAAGAAATGATTAAATAAATAATTATGTTGAAGCAGGGTCAATTTGCTACTGGGTTGCAGCAAGCGCCTGCGATAGTTCCTTCGATATTTAATGTTTTCTTTGTTCTTGATGTCAATTTCGAAATCACAGTTTGGGCTAATGGAGTCAATGTAATCTAGTATTTTAGTGACCACAGTCATTATTTCTCACGTAAGGGTCTATACAAACACTTATTGTTTGAGCAAATGCACTTTTTACGCTTCTCCTGAATCTGGTTGAAGGAGTAATAAGCAAGTAGTGCAAATTGCAAGTGGCCTAGAATTATTAACGAAAAAAGTACACTGCAGTTACAGTTTGAATTGAAAACCAGCAACAGGTGAATCTGTAATGATAGGGAGTATGACATGACGTAAGTATTTAATTACAAACAATGAATGCAGTATTCAATGCCTTGTACGAATTCTTTTTGACATGGGGCTTCAAATTTAACCACATATACATATACTATAACCCTGAGTTCACCAAATTATGACTGCTATCTGAATACCGAGTTTTAATCTTTCTTTACAATCAGGAATGACTACTATAATTAAATAGATGAGAGTTTCTACATTGTACTCGAATGATCCTCACCCAGCTCTTTTTCATATTTATTTCAGTAATTACTTGTCTTACCTACCTTTACTCCAACACTTTCTTGCTCTGATTCCCTGATCTCACTCTAGGCTCTAGACACGTAAACGTGGAATAGATGACACACAGATTATGAGCATTTTTATGCTTCACGCACTCTTTTAGTAGGTACTTCTTCAAGCGTCCAGCCTTAATTTTGTTGTGAACATAACAATGTGGTATTTATTGTTCTATTGCAACAGCTGTAATTGTAGTTAGATTGTACTACTGGGTTTGGTTGAAACAAAATAGCAGTTAAAATTCATAGAAAGCTTAATTTGGAGTGAATGCTTGTTACATGCAATTTGTAACGTTATGAATGCCTTGTACCTATGCAGAATGTTGTTCTGCTGTGTTAAAATCAACCGTTTAATGAACGATGAAACAGGCTTTTTGTGTTAATTCAAAGTAAAATAGGAAGAGATGTTTCGGGACTATTAGAAATTAGCATACGGGTTTATTCACGGACTGATTTACTTCTGGTTGTTTGTTTTAGAGCGGACATCGCATTGATCGGCTTGGCGGTCATGGGTCAGAATATAATTCTGAACATGGATGATCACGGGTTCACGGTATGTGCGTACAACAGGACGACTGACAAGGTTGAACAATTCTTGGCAAACGAAGCCAAGGGAACGAAAGTGATTGGAGCAAAATCAATTGAAGAAATGGTTCGAGTTCTCAAGCGACCAAAACGCATCATGCTCCTCGTCAAAGGTTAGCACAGTGGCACGGTAGCATTTTCATTACGTCTGCATGCTGACAGCACGTTCTTATTAGACTTCTTCACTCGTTACGTAATAATTTCATTCCACGAATAAGTACTTACGTGCAATATCCATACCTGTTCACGCAGCGTGGATCTCTCGAGATTTTACTGCTGAGCTTGCGGTTGTTTGCTAATCGTAATTTCTTGCTCGTTTTATTAACTGCAGTGTCTGCACGTTCTGTTCTGTAGGCAGAATTTAAATATGCAAAAATAGTGTGCAGGGCTCGGTGTGCCTTCTGGATGAATAATGACACACATGTGGTACTCTATTTAAAATGTACATGATAATTATTTGTTTACAGCTGGAAAGCCTGTTGATGATTTTATCGACCTGTTGCTTCCACATCTTGAGAAAGGTGACATCATCATCGATGGAGGCAACTCAGAGTACCAAGATACGAACAGACGTGTCGTTGATCTCCAAGCTAAGGGTATTTTATTTATTGGGTCCGGTGTGTCCGGTGGTGAAGAGGGTGCTCGATATGGACCTTCTTTGATGCCTGGTGGAAATCCTGAGGCTTGGCCACACATTAAAGATATCTTCCAGGTGCGCATTTTCATATGCTTTTAAATGAGCTCTAGCTCTACTTTATTATCATTCAGTGGTCATAATAATTCAAATGGATTGAAATGTTTACTGAACTTTCTTTAGTCAATCGCTGCAAAAGTAGGACAAGATCCTTGCTGCGACTGGGTTGGTGATGCCGGTGCTGGTCATTTCGTTAAAATGGTTCACAATGGAATTGAATATGGTGATATGCAACTTATTTGCGAAGCATACCATTTAATGAAGGAAGGCCTGGGGCTGGGTAACCAAGAGATGAGCGACGTACGTAGAATATTAATACACGGTCAACATTAACCCCTGTACAAACCCTATGCATTGCAAATAGCTAATTTCTACTATTTAAAATTGATATAATTCATGGACTTATTTGAATGATTCTAGTTTTTCACCGAATGGAACAAATCAGAGCTGGACTCTTTCCTTATCGAAATCACTAGCAACATTCTTAAATTTAAGGATGCCGAAGGTAAAAGACAATTACAAATAGAAACTGAATAACTCTGCTTGGGATACAGATAGACTGTCTAGAATTTGTATGTAGCTTGTAACAGGTAAATAAGTAATACATATTTCTGGTTTTTGTAGGCAATTACTTAGTAGAACAAATTAGAGATTCTGCCGGACAGAAAGGTACCGGAAAATGGACAGCCATTTCTGCCCTTGATTATGGAATTCCAGTCACGCTAATTGGAGAATCTGTCTTTGCTCGGTGCTTATCATCTTTGAAAGCCGAGAGAGCTGAAGCTAGCAAACAACTTCCCGGACCTGAAAAAACCAAGTTTGAAGGAAATGTTTCAGAATTTGTTGAACATATCCGTCAGGTAAAACATTATTTATTGTAGTACAATTTATTTAGTGTAGTATAATTTTTGCATCACATAATTTTTCGATTTTTATGTATCAGGCCTTGTACGCTTCCAAAATTATTTCCTACGCCCAAGGCTTCATGCTTTTGAATGCCGCCGCAGACATTCATAAATGGAAATTGAACTATGGAGGAATTGCCCTTATGTGGAGAGGGGGTTGCATCATTCGCAGTGCATTCTTGGGAAATATCAAAGAGGCATTCGATCGCAATCCTGAACTGAACAACCTTCTATTGGATTCTTTCTTCAAAGAGGCAATCACAAATGCACAGACAAGTTGGAGAAAGGTCGTGAGCAAAGCTGTGGAACTTGGAATTCCAACTCCATGCTTCTCTACTGCCCTTGCATTCTATGACGGATTCCGTCTGAATCGCCTTCCAGCCAATTTGATTCAAGCCCAACGTGATTACTTCGGTGCTCATACCTATGAATTAGAATCCAATCCTGGCACTTTCATCCATACGAACTGGACCGGAACTGGAGGAAATGTTAGCTCGACTACTTATCAAGTCTAAGTACGTTACGTAGTTATAGCTGGCAATTATTTACCCAGATGTCTTTACGATATTATTCCGTTTAGTAGAGTTTACGATTTTGATTGTATTCTAATAAATCATTGAAATGTGATAGTATTATTTCCACAAAACAACAGTCAATTTTAATTATTATTACATCTACCACCCGATGTCATACGATGATTAGGTAGGTTGAAATACATTTCCTAGTTTATAAAACGGAGGATCTCATAACAAACGACAGTGAACACGGATTGTCAAAATAATTCCAGTTTAATAATAATAAATAATTCAAGAGAGCGATTCTTCCACGATAGGTACAATACGCATGTATGTTTCTAATCATAGGGGGCTTTAGTTGATAACGAGTAGTAACTATGCTGAGAGTCAAATAATGTACCTATACCCTGGAACAAGGTGAGGCAACTGCTAGATCCACGGCATTTTGTAAAGATTCCAGCACAGTCTGTCCTAGTCCTGAGTAATTAAATTAAAGGTCATTCTTAGGAGTTCTCATCAAAGCATTAAATAGCCACACCAGTAGGTTTGTAAGAAATGTAAGCTAAAGCCCACATAACCATAGCGTAGGTATTGGCCATCAAATAATATGCGAAAATGCGAATAAAATTATAAGTAGGCGTTACCACTTACCGAATGACACCGTTCCTTTATCTATGTCATAAGGGGTGCCTTTATAATGCACAACAAGTGAGACCTTCGTCATACCTGTCTCAGTCCTTACTCGAAAATTGCCTTTTGCGTTGACTTGATTAACTTTAATCATGTCTGAAGCGGCCACTGGCAATAAAAGCAAGAAAAATTCATAATTCACACTTCACAACAAATTACATAGTGACACCTTTTTAATTAGCACAGATAAGTAATAAATATTTATGCCTAGAAAGCAATATTATTTCAGTGCATACACTCTTTATGGTTGTAAAGTATTTGAAGCTCATCAACTACACTCTGAAATGGGCGGGAGCCATCCATTATTTCCTAGTAAGGTAAAAAAAATATACATAACACAAATAGGCCAAAAATTAACTGTTGCATGCAGCTTTTACAGTTTTTACACCTGTCTGCTTCTTCTGTGAATGAGAAAGGAGTTTCTGCGGTAAATCGAGCCATTTTCGATAAGTCGAGCCCAACCGAAATAAAAGAACTTTTTTTTATATATAAATGAGCAAGACAACACTAAAGTATTCACCGTTGGCAATACCCCTACCCTACCAATTCGAAAATGGAAAGAGAACTGAAAAAAGTGACTTCTACTGGGCTTGACTTACCGATGAGCAAATATTATTTAATGTCAACCCTCGTGGGTCAATATCATTGCTCACTTGGTATACTGGTAGCTTTGATTCGGATTTCTCCAAATCTTTCGAGGATTTCGATGCTTTCTTCGTAACTATAACTGTCTTTGTAGATGGTGGAAGAGGCAATTTACAATCAGTGACGTATTTAGCACCTGTCACTTCACAAATCCTTTTGATTCTGGGATGGGAATGAGTCATCCAGTACTTTGTATCCCTTAACTTGCAGTATCAAAATTTACAACAGCGTTAGTCACATTTCACACATCAAAAAGGCATTGACAAAACAGGCAAAACCAAAATACGGTACCTACTTTTACTTCCATGCATTAAACTTAAAGTACCTACTAAATTTTACATGTTTCACTAGTCACCAGTTGCAACCACTGTGTAGATTATTATTTACCTGAATAGACTTTGTTTTCAAACATCGACCTTGGAGAGAGGAATGAGCCATGATGTCGTCGGTTAAAAAATACGAAAAGGAAAACAAATTATGAAATTAGCTTCAGTTGCAACTGAGGTCAAGTTTAATCCATAGAACAAAAAGTGTGAAAGTACGAGGTTTGTAGTTAGTAGTTCGTAGCTGTGGCACAAAACTAAACTGACTACGTATGAAAATCAAAATATTTCAAAATTATACAACAATTGATTGTTAAAAAACAAATGTTATGCTTAGGCACACTCAACTAATCCAACTAATGCAACTGTTCAAGTTTCTAAGTAAGTGTAGTTTAAATTTTTCCCTCATCAAATAAATATTTTTTGGAAGCCAACTGAACTAAAAAATCACCAACGTTTTATACTTTTGGTATGAGCTAATTGAAAGCTCCCGCATCAATGCAAATTGTAGTCATTCAAAAATAGCAAAACACAAGACACACGACACAGAACACAGAACACAGAACGTGGACATGGATGGACACATCTTGCAGTCAAAGACGATCAGACGACATGCATGAGAGTTATGTGAGTCTTCAGTTGAGTTTCAGTTTCAAGTTCAAGGAGTTCGCCCACATTACTGCACTTACGGATTCACAAAATATTAGACAATAAATGATAAATAGTCATAATTAATTAATTACCTTTGATGTAATTAAATTGATTACTTAAATTACAGCTGCTTACATCACAAACTGCAAGTTTCCCTATCCCGATGATACAAAGTCAAATTTTCATTGACAGGGTGACTGTCTAGGTTCTAGGTGTATGAAATTGGCTACTAAAAAAATGCCGTAATCCAGGTACTAATTGATTAAATTGATTATTATAAATTCTTTTTTTAGATATTATAATTTATAAACACAACTAGACAAGTGGGTCTGCTCCGATGGAGCGGAACAAAAATAAACATTTGTGCTTTACTGATCAAGTAAAGCATCATCATAATTCGTAGGGTAAACTTACAAATAATATTCAGATTCGGATATCAAATACAATGTAGATTAAATCTCAATCATAATGGTCGTTAGGTGCATTCACGGCATTGAATGTTTAAGGTTGTGATTTTTGTTATTTGACGTAGCATCTGTTATGAGTTTACTAGATTTAGGCAGATGCGCATTTCCTTTCCATGTTATACCCGTTTGTTTTAGTGGACACTGTTCAAAGCTTGTGTCCATCATTGAGTCTGATTTTTTAATACCTATATTCATTGACTAATGAAGCCACATTGGTGAATAATAATTCTATACTCGAAAACGGTTATACGGTCAGGTTTTCAAACTTTATTTATTGGTAATTTGGTATTTGGTTAGTTAGCGCGAATTTGCATGATCTTCACTGGAAAGTCCCTTTTATTTATGTCCTCCTCCTGATCCATATATTCAATTTTCGACATTTGTACTTATCACAATATACTTAATTTATATTGAATAGCAGGAAATCTGCGGCATTTCCCTTCCACCATCTTTTATGACTTCACAGTTCCAAAATGTTAATGTTGAAACCATCTTGTTATTGCTAATATAAGTATGTTTACACTGTACACACGAGTAATACCTTGCATATCTATATGCAATACACTTTGTAATTAAATTGAATACTAACTGTTTTCATCCAAATTGTGTCTATAATACAGATTAATTATAGTGACGGACTAATTAGCCAGTTACAAAAACGTGCAGACAAATCTACCTCAGCAGGAGAGACATTTAGGTAAATATATTATAAGGTACTAATATTACGAAGATCATCAAGTTACATATTTTTATACTAAATACACGACTCTGGAAGTTATCTACGTATTTTCTTATTTTCTTAGGCATTAATCATAATACACACACAGTGTAAATGTTCAGGGAAGACGAAGACACGTCAGGCTCTATCTTCTAGGAGTGATATGTTGCAGTGATTTTAATTATAATGTGATGTGATATTTTTTAATTTTAACCTGACGTCGTCCTAACTAATAACTGGAACAATAAGTGTCATAATAATAACAAGTAGCAATAGAATATAACTTACAAGCTGACAAAAATTATAAGAAAATACCAATAACTACGTAATATACATCTAACCTTGACTTTTTTAGCTGAAAGAATTACAAAATGTATTCGTTAGAAAAAAACATAATTTCTGCAGGGTATGGCTATTTAAATTGTATTCCAAATTCTCGAGGGTTCCACCATATCTTACTTCCTCATGTAATTTTATACTGTTCTGGCTTCAATTTAAAAATACTAAAAAGTAACAAGGATTGGGTTTTAAATCTGTACATGCAGCATGTAAGATTATGATTTAATTTTTATTTGTAATGCACTGTATAAATACCATAAACTTATCTTACTGCGTCCGTTTTTACAAACAAATCAATATTGTACATTTTGAATTAAATACTTAAATCATAAAGTTTAACGTTAACAAAAATTAGCATTACTTAGGAGCTACATTTATTGGATTTGCTGATGATCAGATGCTACCTGTGAATGCATTGTTTGGTTGTGGTTTCAAACTGGTATTTACATGTACATACGTATCGAATAGAATAACATTACTGGTAATAGCAAAGCTCAATAAATACAGAGTCCAGTATTAAGCCTGCTGTATTTATACATTTGAGAGCAAGTAATCCTTTCCACCTATCACCTCATCATAACATGTGAATACCAAATCAGCATCTAATACCAATATGTGTGAATATATTTCCATGTGCTTATGTATTTAATGTGCACCACTGAAACGTAACTTTAAAATACAAGTGTTGGTACAGAAATATTTTGAGTCGTCTGCAAAGAATAATGAGCAATAAAATCTACTAATATCAACTACTAGAAAAGAAATAACAAACGACAATAGTAGAAGCTTAATGGAATGTTTAACCGTTCTTTAACATTTTATCTCTGCAGACAGACACGGGTCTCTAAACGCTACAAATCACAATCACTTGTGAAAACATGGTTAACACAAAACCTTTTCGTACTGTTTATATTTACTAATTTATATCATATGTAAGGAAGAAATTCGTATTATATTGAAAGGTTTCCTTCTACAGGTCTAGGCAGTACAAGGCAACACTTGTATTATAGGTTTGGACGGGTCATCGGGGATTTGCCTTAATTGAGCTCTTGACATCTAATACAGTCCTGCATACTTTCATTAAATTCTTCTATTTGGATCGTTACTTCGCAAAACCCAAACTTTTTCCGCATCAACGACGAGGCTCTTCTCAGTATTGACTTAGAACTACTTCCTCCGTTTGGATCTGAAATTGCAAACGAGGCTTATTGTTTTGGGTACTTAGAAGTAATTAAATATATTCTCCAGATTTAGAGATTCATGATTTATACTTAAAAAACTCCCTACGAATGACATTCGCACGAAAATATCGTGTAAACTCACCAACAGCAAGATGAGCTGACAAAGCAATTCTGTCCATTGATAGTGACCAAATTCGCAAATTGTGAACTTTGTAAACACCTTTGACCGACAGCAATCCCTCACGAACTTCATTAAAGTCAATGCCTTTGGGTATTCCTGCAGACAAAATCATTTAATATGTAGAAAGGGAAATTTGTGTAAGCCAACACTGACTCAAATAGGAAATAGGACTAAAGAAATAAAAAAAATATCAAGCACTTCTTACCCTCCATAAGAACATTCATGGCATCCTTGATAATGGAATAAGTAGTTCCCAGTACGAGAATGGAAAAGAGGAAAGTGCAAATTGGGTCCACTATCTTCCATTCCGGTTTGAAAAAGATCACAAGAGCTGCAGCAAATACTCCGGCACTTTGAATGAAATCTCCAATTACGTGAATAAACGCTGCTCGAACGTTGATATTAACTTTGTCGTGAACTTTAGCACTATGTGCATGTTCCGATGAAGGAGTTGACGACGAACTTGAAGATCCTGATGAAGCTTCAATGTCAGGATGTCCGTGATCATGTGTACCCCCATGAGAATGATCATGACCATGATCTCCACCACCACCTCCATGGGAATGACCATGCTGGTGAAGAGTGCAGCCCATTCTATTTTACAAATTATAAATTATAAATAACAATGCATTTAACTTGTTCTTTCCTCTAGTTCCACGAAGCTGGATAATTCGTAAACAGGCACAAAAGATGCACGGAACGGTCGTTTAGGATGGGTGGGGAAATAATATTGTGTGTGCTTTATATGTAGGTACACTACTTAATTATATAGCAGATAATAGTAGTTGAACTCGAACTCTCTCATGTAAGTGAAAAACATTTCGCACACATTTCATGTCTAAATGTCTAATCTAAAATTATTGATACTGGAAAAGAACTCCGCCATTAAAATTTACGAAAGCCATAAACTTTATATATAAGATAAGACTTTCTTGTGAGATAAACAAATAATAAAAGGGAAATAAAACCTTAAAATTTACATGATATTGACGAGTAATCCAATTCCGGAAGTGATCAGCATAATTGTTGCGTCAATATCAATTAAGTCCGTAGACAGGACACGCTGAATAGCCATATAGACTAGGATCCCAGTGACTACCCAGATAAGTAGTACGGATGTCAGGGCCCCGATCACTTCTGCTCAAACACATATTCATTTTTGAATACTCACATTAAAAGAAGAAAGTGGAAGAAATATTATTTGAAACATTGAAGTATTGATTCAGCGTTATTGACATAGGTATAATAGCAGCAGCACTGCAGACTGCACGGGCGATTTACAACTAAAGTTTCAAGTTCGTAATAATCGATAAGACATTAGTATTTTTATTACCTGCTCTGTGATAGCCGTAACTTAAGTGTTTTGTAGCCGGTCGTTGCGCCATATATAAAGCAAACAAAGAGATCATAAAGCTGGCGAAATCTGTGAGTAAATGTGCAGCATCAGTAGCAACAGCAAGACTATTTGCCAATACTCCACCTGAATAGCAAAAAAAAACAGAAAATAGACACATCTCAAGTTTCTGTACTCCACAATGACAAAGATAATAGAATCTGGCAAATTTGAAAGCGCTTTACTCACCGACGACTTCAGCGATCATAAAAACTACACAGAGTATACTTGCTATCCATAATTTCTTCCGGGCTTTTTTATCTATTTCTTGCTGTAGTTCATCGTCGTGACAATGCTCATCCTGTTCAGCTGTCAATACGAATTGTTTTTTAGTCATCAAATAAAGTAATTACTTAACGTAAATAAAATATTCGTAACATCCTGCGTTCACGCCAATGTATCATATTTAATTGCCATCATCAGCAAGTTTTAGACGAGAGTCAGAATCAATTAATGACAAATAAAATTTATAATGAACTTACAATGAATCGTAATGGTGTTTGTGGGATTTGAAATAATCCCATTGTTCACTCTCTTCTTGCATGTTGGACTAGGACAAGATGCCCTTTGATTCTGACATTGGCACAAAGATAATGAGGAGGGTGGAACCTGTGGCGATGTTCCATTTGCATGAATTATATTCCCAGTAGAATTATTTTCATGGTCGCTGCCACCGTACGTTTTCCGTGGTGTTTCCTCCGTCAGCCTATTCCATTCGAAACCCCGCATTTCATTTAAGTTTTTTAAATTCATTTCTGTTAACCACGTCTTATCTAGTTATTAATAATTACACAGCCCACTACACATTGACAGTTATTGTTCTTTGTGTCTTATAATATTATTGACTGTTATTTTCATTCTGTCATTCTGTGTTTGGTTCACTAAAGTTTGCAATTTTGTCGATAACGCTTAACTTGTATCCAATAGTAAATGTCCCAATCGATGGTATACAATTATTGCTATGTCTGGGTTTAAAATTTTCCGGGAGAGAATTAGAAAATTCGAACAACTCTCACCCGTTCTAAGTAAAAACACAAAAAACAATTCGGTGAAAAGGTTGTATTATTTGTAACTCCCTAACTCCCTGATTAATTATGTAATTATATATCGAAATTCAAGTCACAATGTATTCCTTCGAGGCAAAGTTGTTGGATGCTTGACTTGAAATTCGGTAGCCAACGTCCCTCCGTAGCCATTCCAAAAGTGTGACAATAACAACAGTTGCAGCAGTAATAATAACTCGAATGCATGCGAAAGTAAATCAGACTGGTATTTGAATGTCGAATACGTAATTCATTCTTCTCAAATTACACAATAAAATTTGAAAGAATACTACCTAATTGTTTACGACGATGTTCTTTGGTTAAACTAAGTGTTGAAGGACACTCTCACACAGCGTTGAGCGTGGTTTTAATGACTCCTTTGCTTTGCACGTTTTTGTACACAACATCCTCAGAACACCCATCACATTAAAGTTCAGAGCATGGAAGGTAGTGTTAAAACGACTGCTAATGACTTCAATGTTCACTAAGGATTCTAATAATTAAAATAACCCCCAACAAGTGCAATAACACTCACGTTCATGAACGAACTGAGAAGACCATATGCAAGTTTTTCGCGAGGTTAAACATAACTTTTAGCTAGAAATGTTTTGTTATTTAAACTTCAAATATTTAACTTTAGCACGCCAATCTACGTGTAATATAGGTCTTGCTTTCCAAAGAACAAAAGTCAGTAAACTAGAGAACGAATCAACGAAATCAATAATGAAATCTTTGCTCTAATTAAAGAGATATTCAAATTTTGATTGATGGATAGTATTATAGTATATAACGAAGCCAATTGTGAGTTCTAGGACCGCTATCGCAATGCAATCATCTTTCTTTTACTACAAATCAAGCTTTCTCTGCAAACCCCAAAAAATGGTAGATATGTCCAACACAATACTGTGTTCTCCGCTACTTCCTAGATTCACAGCTAAATTAAATAAAGCTTGATGGTCGGGAAACATGGAAAACAATCACGTATGTGTGACGCTATGTTCTGCAGCATCAAATATTTTATACGATATAATTATCATTATATGGGTTTCACTCAGACAATGGTCATGCATAGATGCGCAAAGAGCCAACAAACCAGATGGTAATGAAGAGAATAAGTAAAAATATATGATGACGTAAATTGATTCAATATTCAGTGAGCCCAATCCATTGTTCTTCCTAACTTGCACAATTTATTCTAAATCATGAATTCATGTAAATATCAATGTACTTAGTATCCTAGGAATCCTGAAGCTCTAAAAATACGTTACATTACATACGTTGCGCTACCATCCCCTAACAAACTACCCTCAAATCAAACAAGTATAATTATATGTCATGGGCATTTACAGTGTGAGCAATCCCACAATATTCGTCTAGTGCACGTCTTATTATTTGTTTTTACACTACCAAAATTATTTGACGTGTACCACAATTTTCGACTCAACCACAAACTTTTGGAACTACAAACAAATGTTCAGGAACTTTAACTATCAGAGGCAATTTGTAAACACCAATTACTAAACTAAAAATAAATCCACAAATAGAGATACTGGATATTTATTTCGATTCGGTTTCTGAGCAGCAGCGTAGTTCCGATCACGACTCAGGTCGGATAAGGAAACAATACTACTGACCCGACCATGTTTAAACAAAGGCCACAACAAATGCGACCATTGCATTCTATACTCATGGTTTTCTGGACTTTCAGGATTTCATGCAAAATAATTATAACTATAGCTCTACAAAACATATTTGCCTATACGGCAATGGTTAGGTACGTAGGTACGGTTACTAGAGAGAGACTGATTTTATATTGCTAGCCATGCAATGACCCCGATTTCGGATACATGCCGGCAAGAAAGCGAATACTAGTCTCAGGTGATTTACTTTATGATTCAAAAGCTATAAAAACGGAGCAAATGACGTTGTTTTGATAGACGGTTGTGGTTGTTGCAAACGCAAATTATATCTATATAAATAAACCTATATACTATATAGTTACTTATAGGTACTATAATACATTATAAAGAATATAGGAAAAGTATCAAAGACTGAAGTCATAAATTTATGAATATGTGAGTAAAGAAATTCTTACAGTCTCCTTCGTTCGTCATCCATTGTACGTGTATAAAGGTAACTACGAGATTAAGCACATTAATCACAAAACGTAAAATTAAAAGTAGAGCAGATATGCTCTGGCGAAGTAGCACGCAGAACAAAATAGGTTTATAGAATCACAGTAGTGCAGTGCTTTCTATGTATTGACAGTACAAGAACAGCCGTCAGTGCCTGTACACTTAAATTGGTCTTATAATGACTCAATTTTTTGTGCAAAATGCGACGACCTTTTAATTAAGTTAGTTTATGGAACGTAAACCAGAAAAATATATATACAAGACAGAAAAACTTGAACTGAATATTTGATATTTTTGATTAGCACTAGTAAAAGATTTTGTGCCTTGAGCTTTTTGCAGACGGTCAGACGGCTCTATTGATTAAAAACGTTTTCACTCAAGTAGTTTCAATTTTCACTCTTGTCATTTATATTACAAAAAATAAGTCATTTCTAAAGTATACAATTTACAGAAACTAGCCAATGTAGTTTTCTAGACAACTGTGAAGTAAAATAATCTGGATAATTTAATCAACAAGCTATCACAAGCTTTACAGATGTCAAATACGAACTGAATGACGGACTCTGCGAGTTTTCAAGAAAAATATCTTTATACTATGCAGACTCAAGTGGTCACTGGACAACGAGATGAACAACAAGCAATAAAGAGTAAATGCTGATGATAGCAGATTTAAAAGGGAATCATTTTATTTTACTTTGCACTCGGCCCTAACATTTTTGATGTAGTCTACAGCTATGATTTCTCAACTAAGCAGTCCTTGATGTCACGTACTTATCTATAGATGGATAAACCAAGTTACATTCTACCATTTATCATTTATTTCATGCATCTATGCACAACGTACTACTTGCAGGATTTGAACGGAAACGGGCGAAAATTTTGCCTCGGTTCATCAAATAATTAATAGTAATAATTGTGTAAGTTATCATGGCATTTATTATGCATACTATAGACTGCTGATGAGACACAATGTCTGGCAAAGCGACTACACAAAGACTCCAAACGTAATTACAGTAGCTCTTCCTGGATTTCAAAAAAATGACTACGGGTAACTGCAGTAAGTTGCTTTGAACAATTATGATGCGTAGGGGCGCACATACCTACTACGTGACAACATGAACTGTCCATCATTACGGGCTTAGAGTAAATATTTGTAGAGCCATAAGGGTATGGCCATGCAGCCAGATAGATACATTGTGAACAAGTTTCTTTTTTTCTTATTTATTCATGGAAGATAACCTAAAGTTAATCTAATTCTACCAGGACCAGATGGAATTTACATGGAGATATTACATAAATACTCATCCTTATTACTCAGAGCTTCGACGTAAAAATGGTCTGGAGAGATTTTTGTTTGGCTATCTGTTACAGCTTTATCCTATTGCAGCCGAGCCGCAGGTAGCTAGTATCGTGTGAGTAATTTAGTCGTGTGGTCCCGTGTGAACTGGTGTCAAGTCTACACCTTTCCGGCTCCAAACTTTATCTGTGTGAGAATTAATCATTGTGTAATGTGTCCATACGTAATTATGATGTACAATGAACAGAACCTCCACATTGTTATCAGTTCTTGTTTATGTTCTCTCAAATGTGGGTAAACTTATTTTGAGTTACGCAAATGAAGTATGTATGTACCCACCAATATGCTACATAAACGTACAATTTTAATCATCTATTAATATCCTTATTACTCATCTGCTTTTATAAGCGGTAGGTGTATACCTACATACATCCCCTTCATACCCTCGAACCTCCACGACGGCTTCCATACATACCTATACCTACATAAAAATACGTTACCATTTACCAACATTTGGTTTTATTTTATTTGGTTTCTATTGTTCCAACTGATTTTACTCCAATTTTCCTCAATATTAGGTCTTTCTACCGAAAAAAGAAAGCCAAATTATTTCTTAAGGGGTCTTAACCATAATTACGGAACGAGATCTTTGAGGATACGGTCCTTTTTAAAATTAGTGATTGCTTATCTTTATCTTATGGCCCTTGTATTATTTCTTGTATACCTACATACACCTAGATACTAGATACCCTATACGAAATGCTAGGATATATAGATAGTATGCTAGGATATATATTATATAGATAGGAATACTAGGATTGGCACCACCGAAACTTCCAAATTTTTATGCCCCGGTACACCGAAAGTAAGAACATAAAAATAATGATATATTCAAGGTTTCCTCAAAATCCATCTGCCTCGAAATTCCTTGAAATTCGCAATATTCCCAAAGGAAATTCACTGAGAATTTGGAGGTTTATGGCGGTAATTTGAAGTACTACAACTCCTAACTCAACATATATATTACAGGCATCTAAATAAACGTGAAAAGGGTGCATGTACAAGCAATTTTATACCAGTTATAGATAACTATTCTTGTTGCGCCAATTGCCAGCAGTTTTTCTAAAAGGATTCACGTGTCTGTCTGGCTGTAATTATGCACATAATTATTAATGTCTACATTATAAAATAAATACAGACTGATTTCCTTCCGTATATTATATGTAGGTATTTACAAATCTGGTATTGAAAATTCAATATTATTATTATCTGTTGCAAACGGTACGCAAATCGTGACGCGTACTGAGCAGTGAATATAAAAGCAAACCAGCTATCTAATTCCCTATACAGTTAACTATAAAGCTCATTTGTACTCCTGGCCCAATATATGTCCGATATATATGAAGACATCATGTGTGTATAAGTAAAAATAACAGGCCACAGTTGAAACCCTGGCATTTGAAAATCCCATTTAAATTAGGCAACCTAAGTAAATCGAAGTTAAACTAGGTAGGTATACAGTAATCCTGGGTAACTATTTTTATTTACGTAGGTAAGTTCATCAATGCGTAAAAATGATTGGAATGGAACACTAAAACTAATCGAGTTGCAACCGGCACTTCGGTAATTATCTATATCAAATTACTTTAGATATAAAGTTCACACTGCTCTGAATGGAAATTACCTACCTACTTGCAGACGCGTATCTCAGCATTTGACCAAATAATCTCGTGTCATGGCTAGTATGTGATTCAAACGTATTGAATGTGGAAATACCATTTAAACCTACACAGTAATTAACTATACAATTATTACATATACCACCAACAGCTCTCAGCGCAATCCTTGTCTCACAAAGGAGTTTTTTGTACTGAATCTATCTATTTAGTTTATATGTAAATTTAAAAATTATATTCAAATTTTATATGACTGACTACTTTTCAATAATCCTGCCTGCAACGCATCAGTGTCAAAAGTCGCAACTTCGGTACTTAAGACTTTTAACCTGTAAAGATCTCAAAATTTTCCGATTTCAAATATAGGTAATAGCGCTACCAGAATTTAATAACAAAATTAATTGTTAATATATATTCTGTATAAACTTACGAATCAGTTATGTATACTTGTTCGAATGTTCTGTTGTTTAA
>JAAXYX010002124.1:0-18879 GCA_036851915.1 Ptenothrix huangshanensis
ATCAGAAAAGGAAACAGAAGGCGTGATGAAAGAATACTTGTGTGGGTAGCTGGACTCTCACTCTCCTGCTTGGCTTGGTTTCGTTTGGTTTGACTTGGCTACAGAAGGTCATTTGACCTTATGCAGCCCCAACCGAATGAAATGGTTCTATCATTTGCTCTCTGCATCACATGACCGAATGAGGCAGGGGAACACCCAGTTTTTCCGTCTACAATTGTGCTCCTGATACTCCAATGATTTCGCATAGCTCTTATTCCCAACCATGTAGGTATAGTATAGTATTTCTTACAAAAGCAATGCAATGTAGGTACTTACAACATTCCCTAGTTTTTGTAGATTTATCCTGAATACTGAATCTTGATTTAAAAATAGCTGGTTAGGTACTATGTTCTGAGTTTGCTATTTTATATTTGCCTGCATATTTGCGTGTGAATAACTCCTGAAATCCCGGTGTATTAGTAGTGCAACCTCAGCAGAAAATCATTTCTCTCCCGATTAGTTTCGCTTTATCTCGACTTTGAGCTCTAGTTGATCAACTAGGAACACAAAACTTTTACGGTAAGCACGGGAATTATTAGTATTATAATATATAAAGAAAGATAGGAATATGAGCAACTCATGATGATCCTTCATCATGGCCATTGACGATGAAGATGACGATGCTATTGTGTGCGAAAATATATTCAAAAATGGTTTGTCATAAAAGTAAATTGCAAAGAGAATGTTTAAATGAGCCCAAGAGAAAGTTTCATTGGCTTAGTGGAAAAGGAACCGATAGGACGCGCATAATGGTAGAGTATGTGATGAAATCTTTTCACAAGGATTTGCTAAGCTCTTCCATTTGATGTCATAAAATTGTATCGCTCCACTCTCGTTATGCACATGGACCTAGTATGAAAGCGCTACAAGGAAAGTCTACTGTCTGCAAACTTGTCAACTTATGAGATTCAACTCTATGAAAAGAACAAAGTAGTTTCCAGAGAATCATGTGAGAATGAACATCTTGTTAATACTTCTTTTCCTTGGCTTTATACAGATGGGTAGAGCGTATGAGATCCAAGGACTCGAGAGACTTGTACGGACAACAGTAACTGTGCAGTGTGTTTCTCTGTCTACGTATTCTCGGTACCTATCTAATAATTGTGCATGCGTCTTTGTACATAGGTATATGAGACATGTGGAAGATGAGAAGGTATACTGTATACTGTATTGGGACAGAGACCTACACAGGCTAAGACTTGCACCGTAGGTGCGGTGCTTTAGTTGCGAGGAGCAGTGATTAAACGTCACAAAAGAAGTACCTTCAAGTCTGTTCAGATCTTGGAATAAATTCTTATCTCTTCTTTCTCTATCCCTCTCTCATTTCCTCTTATCTCATCTCATGCTTCAAAAGCAACAGCTTTCCACAACTATCAACGACTAGGAGCAGAGGACCATTTTCAAGGATGTGGTCAGACTCAACAATTAACCAGAGGAGAAACTAGCAATGTATGTACATAGGTATGCACAATTGCTTGAGTAAAAAGTAAAAAGAATATCACTTGTCTGATGCTTGCCTCTTACTCTTGTACTCTTGTAGTAGCCAGAACTCTCGCTCTCCGTCCGTCGCGAACCTTTCATTGTACACACACCCACAAGGGGCTTATTGTTAGTTTTCAATTTATTACAGTCATTCATTCAGGATAAAACCTATTACGATCCCATACTTGAGCAACAAAAGAAATAAAATGCACAATATAAATACAAGCAATTCCACAAAAGCATGAGGTCTGTAAAAAAAGAATTAATTTCATTCCTTCCCAGCACAAGACGAGGAGGAACCAAGCCCCGTACTTGAGTCTACAACCGAGTCAACAATATTGAATCTCTTGAATTGAGTAGTGAGAGTCTTTAATGGCTAGCAAATCTACAGACGATTACGAAACTCATGTTACATTCTGCTTTGTATTAGGTTATACATTGAATGCTTCTGAGTGAGAATCTGTGTTTGTGTACGTTCAAAGTCCACAACATCAATTCCAATTTGAACACACGGAGCTCGCTCTTGGATCGAATAAATAGCTCAGCTATTTATTTCTCATGATTGAAAATCTCAAAAAATCACCAGCTGTAAAACTCATCCTTGTGATGAAAAGGAAATGGGTGACGAAATGAGAACTGTAGATTTGTAATTATAATAGCCGTACACCCGACAACGAATCATCGACTCTCACCGCAATACAAATACAAATATCCAAAAGGTCTGTAAATGTTACTAAATTTTTCAAAGGAGTAAAACACATTTGCGATGAGAGTCGACTCTGATTAACTCGCCGCGTCGGGTGTACGACTATCACCTCTTGTATCAATTTTCTTCTTTTATTTACCTGCGAGTTTTTCCAATCCTACGTGTACATAGATTTGCTTCTGTGTCTACCCCAGTACTTAATTGTTGTGTCCATTAAACCATGATGATAACTCGATGAAACCTTGAGTGAGAACGTAGATTCAGCTCAAGTTTCAGATACATTACGCAACCCTTCCTTTTCTTCTCAGCAGTCCCACTCAATCACGACAAACTTTGCCATTACTATTGCTTCAAAGGGTAAGCAAATCAAAGGAGAAAGGAAAAGGATATATTCCGAGATTGCATTTTTCAAATATAAACAGCGGTGAAAAACTTTTATTCTAATAGAAACGGGAAAAAGAAAAGTTGGGAAAGATTACTTTTTTTTTTACACTGGATAGAGAGTTATAGAAAGAGTGAAAAGAGTGAAAGAGTAATAGAGTGAGAGAGAGAGAGAGAGAGAGAAAGAGCGACTTCCATGGGAAAAAACTGGCCAAGCTCCGAATCACAATGATATTGTGAATGTAGGTAAGTACATAGCTAGGTAGGGAGTTGTGATTCTGATTACTTCTTTTCCGCTGGGTCTACTAATTCGTAATAAACGAGACAGAGTAAGTGAGGGCGTGAGGGAGTGGAAGTGGAAAGGAGGAAAGTGAACTCAAGATCGAGTCACTCTTTTAATTTACTACTGCAGCATATCAGTGTAATAACTGGGAATTTTCGTCCTCGGCACTCACTTGGTAAAAAACGAAACAGTAACCAAAGGAAACGTGTCCGTATGTATGTAGGATTATATGTATAATAATACAGGGAATGTAAGTACATAGCAAGAGTCTCAATTTCAATTTTATGAGAAAATAGATTAGTAGGTAAAAGTCAATTAGAACATAAAAGCTCCACCAATGAAACTTTCAATTATAGATTAAAATTTCTGCTTCCTCGAGTCGCAAGCGTAAGGTTCAATGAGACTTCAAAGGTAGAGCAATAAAAAAATTTAGGGGTAGCGTTAACAAGTCCAGACAGTATTTTATGCTCGGCTTGACTGATAGTGGTGCCAGGCCAGGACTAAGTTGGTCGTGTAGGTTCCCTTTCCATTTCCAACTCATCTCATCTTTCTCCGACACAACTGCACTACCACTTAAACCATACACGATAAAATAGGAAGGGGAACTTGGCCTGGCCATCTACAACCACCCACATTTGCTTCCCACTCCAACCCAAGTCTTTAGAGCAATACTCCTCGTAAAATTCAATTCTTTCTGGCAGCCTAACCCTACCTACCTACATACATACAAGATTATCTTTAAAAGCTAATCTAACATTAACAAGTCTTTTTGGAAATGGACATGAAAATACGCCTGTGCTGTGGTTTAAATCATAAGTACAGAGAATATTACTTTCAAGAAAAGTCAAATTTAATATTTTAGGCATTAGTGCAATTTAACGGACCTATAATGGATGACTGTGTACATATATACAAGTTGATAACATCATCCCCTGTATACATAGGTATAGCCATATTTAAAACCACTGAATCTATAAGAATCTACATGCCTTTGATCTCATAAAAGTTCGCACGAGGACACCCGTGAGCTAATCTAACTTTTGGGCTAAAAGCCTTAGAATTTGTCTTGCATCCATTCCATAATACATTGCTCCTAGTTTGATTTTCAGGATCTAGTAGTTTCCTTGGAATAACGTGAAAGTCAAAAAGTCCAAGTCGAGCAGCAAAGGAATGGAAAGAAAAGGAAAGGAAAGAAAAGAAAATAAGATGATACATGCATGAGGGAAATCTAAATAAAAATAGAATAGTAAAATAATTTTTTTACTACTCTCATTGTCCAGGGTTATAAAAAGACTGACTGGTGTGCGGCAAAAGGTAAAATAAAAAAGCACGCAAGGTACTTGTGACACTAATACAATTTTATGAAAACTAATCGCTAGAAAAGAAATTAAAACGGTTTGAATTGCTCTGATATCCCTGTTATCGTTCGCAGTGAGGATAATCATCATCACGCACGTCACATTATAGCAACTATTAAAATCCCCAATGTCCATGGTGTATAAAGTAGGGCAGGATATAATAATAGAGTTGATTTGGGTAAAATACCTAGTAATAAATTCACAGGCGCAAGTCAGAGCTTAGCATCTGCTTAGTATACCTAATCGTAAGTCATAATCTAAAGACCTGTTTCGAAATTAGAAATTGAAATTTACAAGGAAAATTTACAAAGAAAGAAATGACTGTAGGAGAAAAACTTTGTTGTGGGAAAACACAATTATTGTTAATTTTGAAAGGGGTCCCGATCCTAAATCGATTGATACTGGCGGAAAAATTAGATGGGTGGAATAGAATTTAAAAAGTCATATGCTTCATTCTACGAGTTCGGTCTGAAATGCATTCCATTCGTTTTAGACTTTTAGGGACTGATTTGTATGACTATTGATTCGGTATGCCTTCTCAAGCCAAGCCAAGCCAAGCCAAGCTAAGCCAAGCCAAGTCAACCCGATCCAGCCATACCATACTAAAGCGAAGCAAACCAAGTCAAGCCAAAGATAAAGGCAAAGTTATGAAGCGGAACTCTAAACATACACTGGAAGGTTGATAAAATTCTGCCAGTGCCTTCAAAGAAACAAGGAATGCACGGAAGCATGTGGAATAGCATAAATGTTTTCATATTGGACGTGATGTTTTCACTCTCTGCTCCACTGAAAACAACCGTCTCTCAATAAAAGTAAAAGTAGGGGAAAAATTGAGCACACTAGTGTATCATTCAAGAGTCAACCTATTACACAAGTTTATATTAGATCTATATACATTATTCCCTATAGCTATCCTCTATTATCTGATACACAGATTTGATACTGTAACCGTGGTCGTTCGTCGAAAGTCGAATACATTTTTGTTTCTCTCTCTCTCTCCTTCCCAAAGGTTGTCACAACTTCAGACACATCCTAGCTTTATCTGGAATTCCATCGAGATCGAACACCCGACTGACTGGTGGTACTCTCTTGCTGTCTTTATCTGCGTCCGAACAACAAGACAAGTGCCTATACCTGCCAATACTAATACAAAGTATGGTATGGAAAAACCACAACCACAGTGATTCCAAAAGCAAACCAACCAACCAATGCACTGTACCTTCAAAGAACCGGCTTTCATACACTCATGAACCCATCTGTGTAGGTACCTATGCATATGTATATGTAATATTTAGGTGTGCAGTGATTTTTTTCTTTCCAACCTTTGATTCGAATGTGTTCTATCTATTCACTATTTGAGAGTCAACTAATGGCAGGATTTGTACTTTGACATTTTTACTCGTATATAAATAATTACATGTCTACATCGACAACTTGGCTTTTGTCAGCTCAGCATTATTGCCAATAATATAGAGAGAATGAGATATAGCACGGATTTCTGGAGGATCGAGGAGAATGACAGATAGACATGGTCAGACAGATCTTAATCATACACGCAAAAGGGAAAGGTACTTAGGAAACCAAATATACCATTTGGATCCGATACCATTTCTACATTTCCGATGCCGATGCTCCAGGTAATATGCACATGTTCTATTTGTTCAAGGGGAAATTACCTATACCACTGAAAATCCACCAGTGCCAGTGCCAGTCCCAGTGACAATGACAACGACATTGACAGCAACCTTTCTTCAATACAGATAATTCGGGGAAAAAGTCAGCTTGAGAAGGAATAGTAGAAAGTAAAGTCGGTGCTCGTCACCACCAATTCACTTGTAATGATAGGAAAGCTTTTATGTAGATAGGAGGGTAAAGTTAGACGTAGTTTCCAATCGCTTTTCCTCACTATCTATCGACCCACAACGGAGTACGCCACACCGTGAAAATCTTATAATATACCGGAGTTCTATGTATGTAGTGTGTAGTTCTACCCACCTCTATGTATGTAGTAGACAATGAGTGGAAAATGCTACCTCATACCATACCACCTTGCCTTGGTTTAAGGATTTCTCCTAGTCTACAGTATACATAGAATACTGTAGTATGTAGAAAGGAAAGAAGGGAAAATACGCAAAGCAGTCATCTGAAAAAATGGAAATCTGGGAAAGAATAGTATAATTGAAATGTATTAGTAGCCAGAAGGCGGAATGCAAGGTGAAACCAATTCTTTGTGAATAAAAGAAATGCAGGTATTTAAGAGGACGAATTATTCATATAGAAGAAGCACTAGAAAGGTTGATTTTGATATGGATAACTTATTTTCATCTCACCTTTTCCCATCATGGTATCTTGAGACTTTGGATTGTCAATGTAGTGGAAGTGAACCAGAATCAGAGCCCAGTAATACCCAGATGGAATCTTAAATATCGAATATCGATTACTTCTTTTTCTTTCTTTCTTTCTTTCTTTCTTTCTTTTGGCGTAGTCTACACGATACTAGATTCGTTTATTTAGGTAGGTAGGTATTTCCGAGTGATGGGCTTCGACTGCACTAGCTGTCTCAACTAGTGCTGCAAGTAGGCATTGGAACGTAAGGGAAACAGAGGTATTTATATGGATCAAACTTTACAGACATACATATAATTATATGTATGTAGATCTATAGATGAACGTGTTGTGAAGGAAAGAAGGAAAGGAAAGGAAGATGTACTAGAATTTCTTGACGAGTTCGGTAGGAAAGCACATGATATTGTGTTACACAGGCTGGTATTAAATGATGTTGTGCTTCCGCAACATGTCTTTATTCTTCGGAAAACAGGTTCTGTGTTGGTCTCGATTTCATTCACATACGGCTGGTACAAAGAATAGATGAAGAGCTAACAGCTTTTCTTGTTTTTTTTATTCTGTATTTCTACTCTGATATTCGAATTTCGAATTGCTTGAGTTGGAATAAATTTGGAGAGATGGAAAGAGGACGTAGTTTATCTCCCGTATGTCGTTTTTTTCCAAAGATTCTTGGTCGATCTCCCACTCCTTATTGCGCGCACACACTCACACACACACGTTACTTGATATTACTTTACTTTACATGGTAGAATGATATTAACGATAGATATATACTTGTAAACAGACACGGGAGAGACAGACAAAAAACGATTTAGGAAGATTGTATGGGGAAAAACGTAAAGAAGCATTTTGTACCTCGATCTTCGGGCATATCTGTATGTATGTGTTGTGGAGTTTGTTTGAGGAGTTTCCGGGATCTTTGAGGAGGGTAAACTACACGCTACACGCGAATGGATTACTCTATAGGTACAATGTAGAAGGAGACCGGAGCGTAAAACAGAAGAGAAGAGAGAGAGAGCTAGAGCCGGTTGAGAAAGAAGGAAGGATGGATGAACGAAATTAAATCCAATTCTATCTTTGAGCGTTGGTGCTGAGGAAAAACTCTTTTTTTTCAACTTACTTCCTTTTGACTCTTTTCTCCTGTACTTCTCATTTCACCGTCACCGTCAACCATTGGGCCAAACTAAAAGTCAAAGCTGATGACAAAATCGGTTGCATTCCAACCGCCCAATATTCCTAAAGAATGCAATAAACAGGCTTGACGAGTACAAGCGCAGTCTGCACCACACAGTCCTTTTCGTCCACGTGTGTACGTGTGTTTATGTGTGTCTGCTATTTGACTTTCACTTTGAATGTGTGTGTCCCGATATTAAAATCCGGTATGGTGAAAATTCATTCCCTAACTACGTTCCTCCAACAGAACAGTTCTCCTTTTTCCTTTTCGTCTTTAGATGACGACGATTTCCATACGTGAACAATTATGTAAAGCGACCTATTAATCCTTTTCAACTCGACTCACGAACTGCAGCCATATCTGTGTACGTTCTCACGACCTGACGAAGCGATAGTATCCCACCATCCTCAAACCAACCACATACCTATACCTGCATCCTTATGTACCCCAGGTTGGAGGAGTGAGAACGGTAACCGTTCCACCAGCTCTCCATCCAGCCAGACATACATGAAGTCACAATCTCCCATCAAAGCCAAAATAGAGAGGGAGATAGTCACGTAGGTAGTAGGTTAGGTGGCCACAACCGACAACCTACATCCCATATCATAGGTAGCTATGTACCCTCCACAATTACAACCTCTCCCACCTCCACCTTCCATTCATGAAACACTAAACATGGGTCGTTCTAATCGCCAGCTCAGCCAGCCAGCCAGCCTAGAAGGCTCACGGGAAAGGTATCCCCATCCGCATCCTGCTAATCCCTCACAAATCCCTTCTACTTCTCATGAATGTGTTACAACAATAAAAATACCCCTTTAATCTAATTCCATTAATTCAAATATGTTGACTGACTTAATGTTCCAACACTCTCGAGCATTAACTCCTTTATCGATATTCCATCATAAAATTTTACCTCACCTCCACGTTTAATTGGTCCAAGACAAAATGTATAATTTAGGCTACAACAATCATTCCACGACTCCTTAACTCTCCCAAGATCCAAGAAGTAAAGATTGGAGATACGAGACATGGGTAAACACCGTATGTACCAACACCTGCCATCCACCATACACAGTCCAGGTGATTTATGACGATATTTAAACCCGTCCAGTCGCTCTTACATTTTATAGGCGTACATGTAATTCGTTTAGTATCACTACAGCAATTAAGATATCTTGCTCCAAGCTTCCACCACTCTCAGTATTATTTAAGAGTACCTACCTAGGCTTTTTATGACAGGGCTTCTTACTTTCGTCAGCCTAATGAATGGTGTGGCATGGCTACCGGTGAAAGTCCTAAAACTTTTTCCCCTTGTGCATTCCATTCCATTCCATTCCCTTCCCAGCTTACCAGTAAAGACCCTGGCTTGAAATTTCGATCGAACTTCCTCCTTCTCCCATCACCATTCGGTGCAGAATGGGATTTCAAAATAAATGGTAAATCGGAAATCTTTTTTTAACGCGTTTCGGATATCTAATCTATACTACCTACCTGCGTACCATTTACTTGTACCACCTATAAGCACCTACCCCTATACCTACATACATATGCATATCAAAACATTTCATGCACTATTAGTATCCTAATAATATACTACACGTTTTAGAATCTTATGAATAAAATCTCTGATAAACAACATAATTATTTAGCAAAATAAATATTGAAAAGAAACAATTCTTAGAATTACTTGATTACCGACCTCGGTCCTATTACTCGAGAAAATATTACATACAAGCACGCAAATTGAGTACGCAATTGTGTTGCAGGGAGCCAGGCAGGAATGATAATGATAGGATTTGATCATTCGGAATAAAACATACGTTAGCACTGGGAAATTCAATTACTTGATTAAACGCAATGTATGTACCATCCACAGAGTGTAGGAGCAGATACCTAATGGATGTCGACATTTCGCCGTGCCTTTTTTTATTGTAATTCAATACGTGCATGTATACGGGTATACATAAGTATGTACCCAAGTGTTTTTTTCTTGGAAGAACCCAATGGATATAAAATACCTCTTAGTCCTATTAAATATTCAACTGTTTCTCCGTACATTCTGTCAACGAGAAGGTAACTCTGTCTGGAAACCGAGCCAAGCCAAGCCAAGCCAAGTCAAACCAAACCAAACCAAACCACGCCATGTCACTGCCATTGTCATTGCCGACCAAGAAAAGCCACACGGAAGGAAACGGTAGCAATCACATTTTGTACGTGGAGCTACGTATTAGCAACAATTAAAGATTTAAGCGTGTCGAATAAGTTTTTTCAAATGCCACTAGACTAGAGGCTTGATCGACTACGACTACACTATACTTTTCCCCGAAGAAAGAGACTGACAAAGAGAAAAGTCAAATTGTTTGCGGGTAGTTTAAAATTTGTATGGCATTAATGGTAGTGAAAATACATATCCTGAATCTACGATTCCGTTCCCAAAAACGTATTAAAATTTCCGGATGAGCTCACCTGCTAATATACTAAAATGGCGTAGTCAAGTCTCTCTGTGTGTATAATTATAGTCACCATACTCTGCATCCAAATGAGTAGGTTTCAAGAATAAATTGTAGACTGCGGAAAACATGAATCCTTGCTGAATGCTGCCGACTGTCAGCTAAAGACACATGCAATGCACGACAGTGGCATCAGGGATGCATGTATGTAGATATGTAGAAATGTATGCATTACTTAGATGTGTTCACTCGCTCCCAATTCTTTATTTACGAGTACATACTAAATGTAAGAGAAGAGACTTCAATCGACAATCAATACGTGGAGGTACTAAGTATATATCATGTCTACAACCCACCTATGTGCCTACCATTACTATAATGATATATTTGTGTGTTTGTGTGTGTGTGTGTGTACGGGAATGAACCATTTATTTGCTTTGACTTGATGTCGATGTCATGCAATCAGAAACTGGATTTTTATTCTTATCAAGACTGTCATCATACGCTTTCCTTTGATTGAACAGATTGAGTTTGAGTTTCCGGGTCCCGAAGGAATATTTTCAATAAAATCCTATGCATCCAATTCAATTTCGTTTTCGCTCAAGTCAAATACAACCGTTTTCAATACGACAGAGAGATTGTCTGTCGGATCCAAAGGAGATGTAGAATTTAGACGCAGCATCATTATTTTTATTTTAAATGCCTTTTCTACTGCCTTTCCATGCTATCAGTATGTATATATATAATTTAAATGCATATCAATAGGATGATGAATCAATGGGAAAAGTAAGTTTATGTTAGAGAAACATCATTTTGATAAAATTTCCAACCAACTGTCGAACTAGTCATTTGGTCTTTTTGTAATTAAACGTAGCACCTACACCTACAGAGACTGAGAATGACTACATAGAAGTGAAAAGCGGATCAAGTATATTAATACTGCGTGCTTACCGTAATTCAAGAGTCGAGATGAAGAGACGACGGGCTTAAAATACTAAAATTCTTGATTAAAACAAGAATCAAAAGGCAATCTACTCTATGCACATTGGCGTTAATGCAAATAATGGCATTTCAAAGACATTCCACGTACAATGGGTCTGTGATTCTTTAGCCTACATTAGCACATGAGTCTCCACGTTGGTACTAGTACAAGTGTTGGAATGCATGCACGAAGGATGATGGCACCGCTGAGCAATCCAGAAAATTAAGTTGCAAAATGCGAATTTCTATTCAATCAAGGACAACGAAGTCAATCCTGCGTAAAGTTAGTTTAAACTGAGAAGATTCAGAGAATGAAAGAGAGAGAGAGAGAGAGAGAGAGAGAGAGAGAGAGAGAGAGAGGGTGTATAAGTAGACTAACGTTCTAAATTCAGACTCAATAGTATCTCACGGGATAAGTACAGTCGCTGCATACTAGTTGGAGCGTAAAGATCTAGCAGCATCAACTGATTTTATAATTCAGCTTTGTCACTATTTGATTGGATCTGGAGGCATGGAAACCATAAATGATGATTATACGCCGACAGTAAAATAAAATGATAATGGATGAAGGACAAGGATGTCTTGACTTGACTTTGGTTTTGACTTGACTTGGCTTGGCTTGGCTTGGCTTGGCTTGGCTTGGCTTGGCTTGGCATGGCATGGCATGGCATGGCATGGCTTAACAGTGACGAAGACGAAGTCGACGACTACCAAGTAAAGAATTTATCATGACACACGACTGATTACTGTAGCTGCTCCTGCACTCCAAACTGCCAAATATATATAATAATATATATATATATATATATAAATGGGATAGGCAGGCGTGAGTCAGAAAACTTTCTACTTTCGACTTGCACTGAGAACCTCGTTAGTCTACGACTCTCCTCCTTTTTTAAACATCGCATCTCGACAAAGATTTTAAATGGAGCTTTTGTCATCCGGAAATGAATTTTGGGGAAGAGAAGGAAGTCATCCCCGAAATTGTTTGAAGTCTCAAGGTAGCAGCATCCAATCTATGATTTCCTTCTCTCTAATCTCTCTACCACTCTTTTTCCCGGGCTTCATTTTTCCCTCTTTGACTTCTTAATATCGTCTAAAATCACCATTTGTACCTCCTTAATGACCGTAAAAGCATACATATATATGTATATCTATAACATTCATTTTGATTTCGACTAATGCTTTCAATCTCTAGCAATCCTTTTCCCTTACCTTCCTCCCTCACTTGCCTTCCAGCCACTCACTTCGCAACTGACACTCACTTTGCCGAGTACAAGCATGTCCACGTCGTATACCTATCAACACTACCACTACCACAACTACAACTAGAACCTACCTACCTACATACAAGCATCTTGTCAGTCTGCACTTTAAGTCTTCAGGAAGTTCTTTCTACCACTGCCACTTAGTGCTCAATTGAAAACCTTGAAGCACACATCATAACTGTTCTTCTTCTTCTTTTATTCACTCCTTCCAACAATTCCTACACTCATAGCAATTCCTTTGATTACGCGGAATTGGGAAGGAAATTTTACTCAATTCGGGAATTATACTCTTCTATTCTCCATTGCTTCTAATTTAAGTTTTTTAATAAATCCAAGTAGGCACTTGAAAATGTGAATTCAACAGCCAGCAGTCGTAGTCGTAGTCGACCTTCTTTATATAGGTACCTACGCCAAGTCTGAATAGGACTCAATTCAATCGGCCTTTCTCTTTACCTCGTGTTTTCTTTTGAGCTTCACGTCAAAACCAACACGTGGAATACGAGATACTCCCACTGCCTACATAAACACTACAGTATTAGTCTCGAGGTTCCAGTCAATCTTTTTGTGAACACGAAACTTTGGCACATTTCCATGGTCGTCGTTATATTCTCAATACATAGGTACCTATACAAATAGTAGAATTATACTAACGGTAAGCGGCACAATGCAATGCTATTCAATCGGCTTTCTATTTTCACGTTAATTGCCTAATTAGTTTAGGAAGATAATGGTGCGTTACTTATTTAAAATGCCCAATGCTGCGTTGAATTGCGCAAATACTTTTTTTTAAACATTTTCAGACTTTTATATAACCTGGATTGTGTACAGTTGGGAGTAATGTGCATTTGGAATTTGGTGTGTGTATAGCTTAGTCTTAGACACAGAGCAATTTAGACTGACATGAGAGAGAGAGAGAGAGACTGTTGGGAAAAGGATGGTTTGGGAAAAGGGAAAAAATGTTCCTCCAATAATAATAAAGATGGGGAAGGAATTGCCTCTAGTTTTCATTTTAGTGGGTCGACTGGTTGTGCAAATCGAAATCTGAGTTCATGGTTTCAATTTCAGCTTCAGACATTTCATTTAGTCTTGTATTAAACTGAACTACGTAGTTACTTAGCTCTATATCTAGCATTTAGTCGTCTCCGTTTGCAGCTGGTATAATCCTCCACTTCTTCCAGTGGAAACGCAGACAGAGCAAGCAGAGGTTCCACTTATAGAGTGGAATTTGAAGAAAATAATGCAGCTTGGGAGACATAGGTCTCAATTATAGTTAATAGTCAGTGGTGGTTCCTTCCTGGTATCCTGGCCTGGTTTCCCTTGTGTTTATAGGAGTGACTACTGCACGTTTACTTTCCCATTCCATTCCTTGATTCCCTCTCAGTAGGAGAACGAAAAGAAAAGGAAAGAAAAGGAAAGGAAAGGAAAATTCGAGACGGTGCCGCGGTTTTAGCATTAAGAATGACTTTCTATTCCTAAATGATTCCATGCATGGCATGGGCATGGGTGGATAGCATGAAGGAGGGGAGTTGAGATTAAATTTCTTGGATGTCTAAAATTCGATGACGGGGAAAAAATAAAGAGAAAAGGCTGGACCACTGCAAGTCTGGAATTGCAAGTTTACCATGAGTTAACGTTTCTCATGATAATATCATTAACTCGACTAAATCTTCGTTTTCCAGAGAGATTTTCTATCTCTCCACTCCACACAGTGTGGTAAACAGATACGGGAAATATCATACTGTCTCTTTGGCAGAGACTCGGAGGTTTTCCCTATGCTATTGATGCTTTATCTATACATCTATACATATAAGGTAAGTTCAGAAATTCAGCTGTGTCGTTGGCGTTGCCGTTGTCGTTGTTGGTTGCTTGGCTTGGCTTGGCTTGGCTTGGCTTGGCTTGGCTTGGCTTGAATGGTCAAAGAGGACATTTGGTTTGGTTTGGATTGGACTGGTTTGGTTTGGTTTGGTTTGGCATGTGGCATTTGGCAGTTGTGCACAAAAACATGTCTCCAGTTATTCGTTTTTGTACGACGAAGAAGAGAACACGGTAGAAATTCGTGCCATACAGCAGTCTCGCGTGGGTCCCTCCTTCCCAACACATTACATACACCTATACATGCATCCAGCTCACGTATGAATCCATAATACGGATATGGAGTTACTTGCTTGCGTCTAATACTTGCTTTCCTTGTCATTGCACCTCTAACGACAAGATACACAATGAAGCCATTATTGTGGTGCACATAACCCAACGCTTTCTCGCTCCCTCTCTCTGTTTCTCCAGAGCTCAGCTACATACATAGGCCAGGTTGTGACCACATCAAAGTTGTAAAAAGGAGCAAACTTACGTTCCGCAAGGTTCCGCAAAACTTGCCAATACCAATACGAAAACCAGGACCAAGACGAGCCCGTGCCCGTGCCCGTGCCCGTGATACGAAACCCGGACGTGAAGGAGAACAACGTTGCTTTGAACCAACATTGAAGAATGTTCCTACGACATTTCCTCCTCATTCACACTTTACCCCACCAACTTTTTTCCCATTGCATTGCCTTCTCTCTCGGAAAATCTCGAATCTGTTCCTATCTCTGAAACACTTAACCACTCCTATTGTCATTATATCAATCCTTCTCTCATCTATATAGTAGGTATGTACCTATAGTCGTCTCCGTTTACTAGATTCATACGTGTATGAATGGGGTATTTTAACCGTACTTTAACTGCACGACTTTACCAAAGTACCACTTCTTCTTTCACCTCGACGACCTTACGATTAGAGCAGCCTTATATCCTTTTATATATGTAGGTAGGTACAAGTAGGTACATAGAATAGATATTGACAATTGGTATGCTCCGTTTTGCAGAAATTGAAGCAAGCCTGGAGTTGTATGAAGTGAGACTGATCGTGATCGTGAGTTGTGAATTGAGTTAGAAAAACATTTTCCTAGAAATTGCTTCTAAAGCTGTATGTTTATCTGTATCCACTATTTAATTTGAAGGCAGTAGCATCCCCACATTAATACTATCTAGGAGTAATAAATTGACAAAATACAATGCTTACCTTTGACGGCATTCAGCTTATTGCCGACCATCTGTTTGGCCACAAAGGCGGCCATCTTTCCAAATTCGTTTAAGGACTGTCACACACGCCCAGTAAAATAAACTTGAGGATCTGAAATGAAAGAGGAAATAACAACAAGGATTTAGTTGGAGCATTTTTAGCTTCTCCTATTACTCTTTTCCATCATCATCGTCGCTGGAAAATTAAACTAATTATATTCTAATTCCAGGAAGCAACGGGAGTGTAATTGTAGTCAGTATGGGTTTAAATGAGCAGACTTGATGAAACTCGTATTCTTCCTCACCACCACACTCATGCTCACGTCTCTTCCAATTTACAACACTGGGTTCCGTTCCAACGTGTGATCCTAAGTACCAAGATGCAATTCATCCAACCACAATTTATACCTTTGTATGTATGTACACGATACGATACGATACGATGCGATACGATGCATGATGCATGGCTACAGTTACAGTGTGACTGCAGAATTCCAAAATTACATCTGCAAGTGCGGACAGCTTTGCATGGTACGGTGACTGTACTATGTATATACTGTGAGCGCATCACGTGCCACTTGTACGGTGACATTTTGCTTTTATTTTTGATCTAAACAGTGGCCAAAGCTACTCTTCATCTGATTCGATCCTAAGGATACTAAGGAAGCTGAGTGAGCCTATAGGTGTACGTACATATCGTTTCCAGATGCAGAATCCTTTTTCTTTTCAATCCCAGACTCGTCAATTTATTAAATCATGTCACATGAAAATGAAATCATCGCCCTGCCTTTCATCGTTAATAACTAGATTCAACCGTCAAGGGAATTCAATGCGAAGACGACAAACGGCACCCATTATTTTTTCCTCTCTCTCTCCCTCACTTTGTCCTCCCAAGGTTGAAACTGTTGAAAAGAAACAGATTTTTGGAGCAATCACATCGACATCGACGATGCCCAATTGCCTGCACAAGAACACCATACCACCCAGACCGATTTCCTGTATATGTAGGAGTATATATATACCTATATAGCCAACACTAACCCAACCAATACAACGAGGTAAAGTCCTTCTCGAGCTTTTATTGAACCCACCTCTCCACATGAAACTAACAACATGTACCCATTTTACGATGGCATCGTCAGCATACTGGACATGATATGGCAGTGAATTGAAAATTGTGATGGCAATTGCCATAGCTATGCTCGATACGATACGATGTAGTGAATGCGTAGGGTCGAATTCATTTATTTATATCTGTGTGAGTTCTATTGATGTAGCAGCTGGCTTATTTAACTTGTACGTGGTTTCAATAGCACTTACCATACCATAGTCCATGTCCATACCAGCACCAGCCGATATTACTAGTAATATCAAAATGTGATCAATATCCTGGTCCTGGTGGATAGTATCATATCACCCTATACTTCTATATAGCGTTGTAAATTTTAGTGGATTCTGCTTTGTAGTTGAGCTGAATGTGAGAGTATATTCTGTTTCCCTTTCTCTTTTATTTCTAAACACATACCTACCTACATACACTTTGTGCTCATAACAGTGACGCTTCAGAAATCCTGAATATCCACTATAAAATTGACGCTAGTTTTGATTTTATCTCCTCTTGAAGTAAGGACAAAATTAAGGACATTGTAAAAACAGTGCGAAACTTAGATTTGGTTTGAAGTATGTACCTATACCTACATATAATATGTACGTGTACATGTCCTACTTCCAAGTACTAGCCATTATTGGCACCTTCTTTTTTGTGTGGGAGTTATCTTTGTGCTGACTATGAAGCCCCATGGATTTTTTTATTTTGACAACAATAATAAAAGATCGCATCAATATAATATTTGCATGGAAGTTACTATCTGAATACAAGTCTAGCGACATGTCTCTAGCTTTGAAGTGATCAACTTTGAAGTAATGTAAAGCAGTGTAATGTAGTGTACTATGTATACAGATAGTAAGGAAGGTCCTACGAGACTATGATTATTTTTCTCGCTACTTGGCTCTCGGTCTGAAAGGTTTGAGTTTGAATGCTTTCTCGAATATACCTACAAACACATGGAGAATCCAGTTCGGAAAAACCTGGTACCTACTTATACATAGGTACCTAGTTTCTCTCTCGCTGTCTTTAAGATGTGGAAAAGGTGTACACTCCCTGGAATTGAAATAAAAAAATAAGCCATTCTTGTTTTGAAGGCAGTCGTAGGATCGTGTGAATACAAACCGAATATAAATCATTACAGCCCAGAAACGAGATGCCCCATTCTACATATGACTAACTGTCACGAGTACTATGTGAAGCTTGGATAGTTCTCCTTTGAAGCCATAACGACACACGATACAGCCTGTCTGTGTTCTCTTCTGTTCTGTTCTGTTCTGTTCTAGTTCTAGTTGTGGAAGACTGTGATGTGTAGTCAGTTTAATGGTAATGGGTTATCTCTCGTCCTCAACTCAATTTCTACAGATTCTTTGCACACCCACAGCACCAACTACGTCGTGGATAGATACGTATTTATTTGCATCATTACATTATGCATAACAGTGAGCAGTGCCACATGGAAACCAAGTCCTCATAGGTATACACTTTAGTCTGTAATCTTCTCGAACATGCATACATGAAGATGTTTTACGTCTATAAAGCATAAATTTCTATTGATTTTGTGCCATCGCTTGGCTATGGCGGTGCTTGCGGTATAGGCTCGTGAGGATGAATTCATGTGGAATTAGGGAGCGTTCACAAATGATGTCACCCTGGTGCTATTAGGTTTAGATGATGACCAAGTATGACGAGTAGTAGTAGGATAGTAGGGTAGGTAGTTTTTGGCGAAGATGACATAGGTAGCCATAGCAATGATGCAACACACCAAATAGATATTACACCATATGGACAAAAGTTTTCGTGATTACATGTGTGCGGGGCACTTCCATGATAAACTTATACATACAACGTACAGTGCAGCCCACTGAATATATGTTTGTCTTGTAGTAAATTTTATGCGCTTTCAGATTTGCAGCACTTTCAAGAATTATTTCGTTTTTTGTTCGCTTTTTGAATTTTAATTTTAAAGGTCTAAATGTTTTCGTAAACTTCTTCCATATATAATAAATGGCCACAACAAACTCCGGGTAGTAAAATGACAAGTTTGTAGTTTGTCTATTTAACGAACCCTTTGACCTGTTGAGGTCACGAAAATTCAAAAGCTTAAACTTTCAAGATTTTTTTCACTTTCAACATATTTTCTACCGTCTATTTACATTCGTATTAATTTTCTCAGTGTCAAGTCAAGCACTAACTCACCTCAAGTTCACACTATTTCCCATGAGGTAAAGCAATAGCTTAATTATTTA
>JAAXYX010002125.1:0-18875 GCA_036851915.1 Ptenothrix huangshanensis
AATATATTACTCCAGACGATAAATGAACATACAATAGATTTATATATACCGTTTTCACGTATTTCTAAATAAACCTACCAGGGCAGTTTAAATACTGCTTTCACCGTGACTGTATAGGGAGATGACGGTATAGAATCAATAGCGTCCAACGACAGGTTTACTGACGGCGAGGTTATGTGCTGTCGTTACAGCGAAATTGACGTTATAACAAGATTTCACTGCATCAGAAAATGCTTCGTTGACAATCGAGGGTTGACAACTCCAAATTTGACAACCCCAATTTGGCATCCACTTCAAATGCTTTTCCTTTAAAGTTTTGATTATCAACATGAAAAACCCACCCTGAACTGATTGATGGCTGAATTCAGTTGGTTGTCGGTAGTCGGTGGTAACGTTAATTTTAAGAAACTACAAATGACAATAATAGGTTAAGGTGTAAACAGGTGGTGGTAAATGGTAAATCTTCCGTATTAAGATGGTTGATTGTTGATGGTATGTTGAACGTTGAAGTAATGTCAGACAAGTTATTCTGAAATGTTCTTAAGTTAATTAACGCAACAAAACGGCAGTAACTGGCAGCAGCAAGCTATTTCATTTTTGATAACACTGAACACAACACAACGGAATATATCATTAATGAGTAATTTTTCCATCTTCCACTTCCACAATTCACAGATTCACACTACTTATAACTTATTCGCGGGCCAATACTTAAAATCCAGACAAGTCGCTGTATTTTGGCTCGCAGTGGATTACACACGGCTACAGACACAGACTCTAGCCTAAGGGGGCATACATTAATGACGTCTACAAAAATCGCGAGTTTTTGACCCCCTCCCCCCCTTCGTCTACAGTATGTACAATGCTGAAGGGATACAAAATCTACACCCCTCTGACACCCCCCCTCCCCTTTTTGTAGACGTCATTTATGTATGCCCCCTAAGGTCTCTATTTTGGTAATTGTTAATTGTAATTCGAACGTAGCCTGAAACCATAATCCCATAATAATTGGACACCCCCCTGGCAAAGTTGGTTGAGTAAGGTTGAGTAAGATTGAGTAAAAGATTGAGTGTTGAGTAAGATTGAGTAAGGTTAGGTAAGGTTGAGTAGCGTTAAGTAACGTTGAGTAACGTTGAGTAAAGTGGAGTAAGGTTGGATAGAGTAAAGTTGAGTAAGGTTGAGTTAAGTTGAGTAAGGTTGAGAAAGGTTGAGTAAAGTTGAGTTAGGTTGAGTAAGGTTGAGAAGCCGGGGTACGACTGGTTTTAGGGTAGGTACAGGAAGTCGTGTGGACGAGTGGCGCCAGGAGACGAGTAGTCAGGTATTAGGTTAGGTTAGGTCAGGTAGTAAGCAGTGGTCAGGGTACGAGGCGTCACCTAATCCATTTTGAATGTATGCCTACATTGGAAGGTGGTCCTAGGCCTAGGCCCACAGCCTGGCCTACACTCGGATACGCTACTGCCTGAGAGTAGTGCTGTAAGATTGTCAATATTGTAAGTAATGGTAAACTTTGATTGTAAAGTTTCCATTATAATTATATGGGTTACACTGTTAGCTTTACAATATCGATATTGTAAGCTACAATCTTACAGCACTACCTGAGAGCAGGAACGGTTTTAGGCTATGAATAAGTAAATTTCATTCATTAAAATTAATGATAATTTGTTTAAAGAAAAGTGTAATGACATGCGGTATTCAAAACAACGATTTTGATTGGAAGGTCTTGGCCCGTATATTACTAAAATTTAGTTTCGCGTCGCTTCTTTGGACATATAAATATCAAAAACGGTTGGTACTGAATTGAGGTGTTCTCTATTTGAAATTCCGTCTCTATATGACTATATTGTGCGTTCTCTACCCCAAAACCTTCTCTACCTGATTATAGCGTGTGTTCTCTACCCCAAAACCTTCTCTACCTACTCCAATTTTAGTCTCTACATCTTCCTTGTATCCTACACGATTGACAACTAAGAATTACCTGCTGTACAATCGTGCACACAATTTTGCAGAATCAAACCACTATATTCTATTTTATAATTTTGAAAGCCTTGTTTCTTAATTAAAATGTACCTATTATACGCTGTTCCATTAATGGTGACGAGTGGGAGGCGTTTTTACGGAACTTATTAATTTAGTTTTTTTTAGGTAGTTTAATTAAATTAGTTTAATTGAAGTAAACGGTTGTTTAGATATTTTGAATTTCACCAGTTATGATAGATATTAGAATTAGATGGATTTGAATTTGTTTGCTGTTTCAGTTTATTTCATACAATTTTGAATTCATATGCAGTTGACCGAGTTGATTTTGTTGAAATTATAATGTACTACTACAACAATAAGCCCTTGAGGATCATTACCCTTTTTTCAACATTCATTTTTTGCTTTTTATTCTTCTAATATACCAGACATTAATGTACATGCTTTAATACCATGTAACCATCATCTTATTCTTGATCGCTGGTCTCAGCTATCAAAGGTAGAGAATGCGACCTGAGGTAGAAAACACACTAGTTCCTGAAGTAGAGAAGGTTTTGTGGTAGGGAACACACGCTATAGTGGGGTAGAGAAGGATTTTCGGTAGAGAATACACGCTATAGTCAGGTAGAGAAGGTTTTGGGGTAGAGAACACATGCTGTAGTCGGGCGGAGAAGGTTTTTCTGTAGAGAACACACACTATAATGGTAGAGAACACCGCAAATCAGTACCAAACGGTTTTTACTTAAAGCATGGTGCATGGTTGAATGGAACCAACTGCCTAATGAAGTTAAAAAGGTCAAGTCTGAAGGCACTTTCGTAAAAAACTTCGATATGACAAAAATGGAGCTTCAATGACAAACGCACCCCACCCAGAAAACTCAGTGTGAAGTAAATAAGAGTGAGCCCGGGTGGTCAGTTACACAGAACGAATCACGCTCAAATCCACCTGTGTAGATTCCCCTGAGAAAACCTTTATGTAGTTTATCTTATGTAAACGGTATAATGTCATATGTGTCACCAATTCGTTATTTATGCACTACAAACTATTATCCACGTATCTCTAGCTTTCGTATTGACTTGACGCAAAACTTGACATTATACTGCATATATAAACAAGTTTATTCCCACTATATACTAAACGTAGAATCACATTTTGACAAATCAGTAATCAGTCTCATCAAAAACAGGGACTGCTTACATTTGAATGAAAAACCTTATTTAATTTTTTAATTCTTTCTAGATTACACTAATTATTGTAAATAGTTATAACCTATTCGTATATTACATAATATTATAATGATACGACATTCTGGTCATCTGCTGAACCTTTTCCACATTCCTCGTTTCGTCATTGGATTACGATTCGAATTCAAATGTTCTTTGTAGGGATTTCTTGCGGATGGAATTTGCAGTTTTGACTGCTGTAGTAGCCAAGGTACTGGATCCTGCACAAATCGTCTGGTTCTGCCAAAGTAATTTTTGAACAGTCGGCACTGGTTTACGTGGAGCCCATGACACACGAAATCGGAAGCTAATCACATCACCTATTAAATAATAATCATATCGTATATCGCTAATATGATTATGATTACTACAGGAAAATAAAAGACGTTGCCAATTGCAAAGATTATGTAGAAAAAGTAATCACTATACATACCGGCATTTAAACTTTGCTCTTGAGTGTTTTGAAATTCTGCAAGACCATTGATTCCGTCTTCTTTAATCATAACTCCCCATCCCTGCAAAATAAATGACGCAACAATTGTTACACCCCCAAAAATGCTTATATAATTTATATAGATCAAAGGATGCAAGAATGAGTGGTTAGCGGACCACACAATAATTACTTGCATCAAACGTTTGAGACTTACGCCGAGAAATGCAAAGGGCACATTGGTCTTCATTTGCAGTTTCCAATGGCCACTGAATGCGTTCGGAACTGCGAATGTGACGTTGCCCAAGTAACTGAACAATTCCCTCGATTTTATCTGGACTACCTTGTCGCAGTTAAGGGCAGTACTCAAGGGTACAGACAAAGTGAAGATGATGATGAAGGTTGTTGCAAAAGTGACGCAATACCCCCAACTCCAGCAACGCGTCATTGTCAATGTTTAATTCCTGTGTCCTTGTTTAACAAAGTGATTTTTCAAGTAGAAGTGATGGTATGAAACAGATGCAATAAAATCAGCTACTACTTGATCGCATTGATCACACTTAACAATCTAAACCTGTGTGTTGATTAAAATTGTTGCAAGTCAATTATGCAGCTTACCAATATATATGGAGTAATTGATAGGTTTGGACAACCTATTGAGACGACCTAATAAGGACACATGAATGTCTTTGCTGGAATAATTATAAATAAACTCTTGTCTTGGAGCACTGGCCTGCCACTGACTACTTTGACAACAGAGAGTGCTTCATTTGATAAAATATTATGTACCAAGGAAGTAGTGTAAGCGCAAAGATTAACCTTGTATAATCACTCACTAAAAGTTCAACACAGCTGTCCGATATCCTCATTCACTACACTGTAAAAACACAATTCTTATATAAAAAAACATCTACAACGGAAAACAACTACTCTCATTTAGTATAATTATCAAAACAGCTAAGATGATCTTAAATGCATCACAAGCGCATTTAAAAGCATCTTGGATTTCGAGATGATGCACTTATGATGCGAATTAGAAGTACTTTAGATGACCTTGAGATGCGTTCCATCTTGGTTAATAATTATGCTAAATAAGCGGTTTTTAGCGTTTTAGATGTCCCCGTTTTTACAGTGTTGTCTCTATCCCCTCCGTCGTTCAAACTTTAAACCATTATTTATTATTCTCCGTATTCCCAATATTTCTACGTCAACATCTTATTACTATTTATCGTTGGAGGACAGTGTCCAGTTTTAGTTAATATTTGTCTCTCTCTCTCTCTATTTAATTTTCTACAACGACGGCTCTTGTAAAGCTGGAGCATGTCAATCCAGCAATGACGATACGGTCATGGAACAAGTATGTATTTCCTTTGTCGACCACCCCCACCACATATACCCCATGACCGTCACCTCTTTTTTCTATTAAGGCGAATGTGTAATAGAAATCTCTATTACCTAATGTAATAGAAGGGTATATAATAGGGTTGTACCCGATGACTTACCAACTTTCCACTTTTATTTTCATCATGGAAAATAAGCGAGCGGCGTTGAAAAAATCTTTTTTGCACAAAATCAAAGAAATCCACCAAATAAAATATGAAAGTGGGAAGCTGGAAAGTCATCGGGTACAACCCTAATATTAAAATTAAAACCGTCTCTTAAATGAATACTTTACGCCTTCTAAATAATTTTTTTTGGTCTCCCGCCATTTTGGATAGCATAAGTCTCCCTAAATTAGGAACAAATAGTAGTCTCCTAATCGAATTTTATTTGTATCCTATGTTTTTATTAAAAAAAATTAGGGTTTGTACGAATTTAATTAGTTCATATCAATGTTTTTGTTATATATAATTTCTATTTGAAAATAATAGAAATCTCCCATTGATTTCCGCCTTTTTTTGCGTGTAAAATCGCTCAAACATCGACTGATCACAATTAGCTCATCCTACCCTACTTAAAATTGTAAGCGGCATGACAAATGACAATGACATTTAATCGCATACATTTTTGTGTCCATCCACCTGATTTGATGCATAAATGATAGCCTTTCACTACATTCCCACTCCCCACATCGTAGACAATTTTTTAAAGTTTCATAACCATTATGTGCATAACATCTTAAGCACGTCTTGGTTTGTGCTCTTGAATGTACAGTGTACAGTGAACTCTACTTGTAACGACCAACGATATAACGTTTATTTCTAAACAGCAACATGCAAAACCGTACCCGTGAAAAAGCCTGTCTTCCCATGTTAAATATGCGGTTGTAACGTCACTTTTTGTAACGACATACTCCCCATACCGTCATGGTACAGCCTGTCCATATCGCGTACCATATCGCCGGCCAACCATATCGTCGGGCACCGAATCGTCGGCTTTTTTTCGTCAGGCACCATATCGTCGGCCGGAAAAGTCAGGTAGAGAAGGTTTTGTTGTAGAGAACACACGCTATAGTCAGGTAGAGAAGATTATCGGGTAGAGAACACACACTATAGTCAGGTAGAGCAGGTTTTGGGGTAGAGAACACACGCTATAGTCGGGTAGAGAAGAAATTTCAAATAGAGAACACCTCACTTCAGTACCCGTGTTTCAAAGTACAAACGATTGGATCAATTGGCCAAGTAAAAAATCAATTGAAGATGCCATGCCGGCTTGCTTTAAAAAAGAGCATCCCAGTTGCAGAGGAATAATTGTCTGTTCCGAAATCAAAGTTGAAAAACTTCCAGGAGTAGGAAACCAAGTAAAAATGTGGAGTAGCTGCAAAGGAACATGGACAGTCGAGTTTCTGCTCTGTGTAACTCCCAGTGGACTGTTGCCCTTTGTATCTAAAGCTTTCGGAGGAGGTTCTAGTGATGCATTTATTGCGAATCAGAGTGGAATGTTTGAACATTTTGAAACAGGCGACACCATCTTAGCTGATGAAGGATTCGAAAAGGTGCAAAATAAGGAAGGAATTGTGCTTGTAGTTTTTCCTTTTTGCAGTACAGATAAGAATAAGCTTTTACCGAACACGTTAGGGACACGTACAAAGTTAAAAATGTCGAGGTGGAAGCCGGAAAATCATTCCAGCGTCTGAAAACACAGCATTTTGAAACAACGACTACTCATTGACCTTCTGGAGCATATTGATCAAATTATTCACACCTGTGTTTTGCTCACTAATTCAGGCGCAGAAGATAAGTGATATACTGATACATAGCCTGAAACCGTCCCTGTTACAGAGGGAATCTCAAAGGCTGACAACCCTACCCTAGAAATGTTAATTTTTCGAAATTCGGAGGGGGGGGGGGTCCTCCCCTGAAGTGATAAAAACATTTGCCATGGATTGTCCAATTATTATAGGGATTATGGTTTCAGACTAGGTATGTACTGATGATAACTGTTACCTACAATAACTAGCGAGTATAGATTAGTTTAACAATGCTGTATGCGTATTATTTACTACGGATAGAAACTTAGATTACCTAGGTATACGTATATTATTATTGGAATATAAGAATAAACTTAATTTAGTAATTGCATGCTATTTTTTGTTCTTCACTTTCTTTTCAATCCACGACGATGAAATGGAAATTGTAACTAGCCGACCAATTAAATAAATCTGTTAAACATTTTATTCTATCGCACATTGAATGTTTAGTACATGGTCATACACATAAGTATTTGGTTAAAAAATAGTACAATAATTATATTCTACACAGTATTTAGAAAAAAACAACATTTAATTATAATGCCTGTATGGTCTATTAAAAACATTTACTCACTGTACATCTACCGATGTATTTCAAAAGTCAAATTACCTATGAGGTACCTACGGATATTATTATGTATTAGTTCTCATTAAAAGTAATGAAGTTTGAGATATGAAATTATGCAGACTGGAAGCAAGCGTAAATTATTTTAATTAATTACATGAAATCAATGACAACTCTATGAACCACATTCTCTCGATCCACAGCCATAACAATCAGTTCACTAGCTCGACATGTTAGGATCAAATCGATTTCCTGCCAAGTTTTCGTTGATTCGAACCGGAGCTCGCAGCATTTCAATACGGATTTATCTGTGACCAACTGAAATAATGGAAACAAAACATTCGAGGAAATGATTAAAATGAGAAAAGATTTCGAAACTGCTAGCTTTCCCTGGTACAGCAGTACAATTAGAAGAAGAATAGTTGCGAAAAAGGAACTTGTTCTTTTCTATGGAAATAATTGATTAGATTCGTATGTAAAATAAAAAAGTAGTAGCAAGAAGCGCACCTTAGGAACTGAGGAATGACACGATTTAAACAAAGGTAGAACAAGACAGCTTTGGCCAGGCTGTGCTCCAACGTACGATCTTTTGTTAATGACTGAATTTAGTACAATTTCTTGGCCGAATTTAATGAGCGTGTCCCACACATCTGCACACCATGCCTTCCCGTCCTTGACGATTTTCTTTTCTAGAATCACATTAGACACACAGAAGGCACAATCATAAAATATGCTAGTTTCATTTAGCAACTAAGTGCAATTCCATTCGATTAAACTCACTGCATGAGCTTTGATGTCAACTTTAGGTATAACTAATCGTAATAATGTAATTGAGTACTAACTTTAAGCAGATGCCATGTAGTGTCAAAGTTGCAGAGAAACATTAAACAATATAAGTCGCAACTATGAAATTAGCAACAAAAAATAAGTGAATCACCTTCCGGATGTAGTTCTGTGTCAAAAGGAGTCATCACTCCGACTCCAATAGAAAATGGTGACTTAATAACTAACTTTGGTTGAATATTTGGCATTAAGGATAATGTGGCTCCTTGCAATACTCCGTTTGGATATTCCTAAAAAAGAAGCAAGTAACCATTACCATCTGAATTATTAATACGTGTATATAATTATATATATATATCGTCGTTTAAGAAGCAAAGTGGGGCATAGGTGGGCGCTTTTCCATCATTCAGAACTGGATATGCCCTTTGCTTCTTAAACGACGATATATGTATATTATGTAACTCGCTCTTTCTCCGTCGTGTTTGTACAGGGAAAAATGAACATCCGTAAGTAGGTACTTCGTAATTTTTTAGCAACCAGTTTTTAGATCCCTACAGTATGTACTTACCTTTGGCATTATTAATTTCAGTTCTGGAAATCTCTGCGATATAGACTCCTTCAAAAATTTGCATCTGGCTAATCCTCCAGTTAAAATAATATTTTCAAAAACGTGTTTGTTCAAAACAGAATCGATTCTGTTGACAACGAAATCCAGAGTCGATTGCAAGATCAGTTTCATTTCACTTTGCGGCATGCACAGTGCTCCATTATCATTCCACATTATTCCTGTGTTTTGTTCATTGATGCACTCTGATATCTACAGAAACAAATTTCAATGCAAATAGGTAATTATAGTAAGAAGTGGGTGTCGTTATACCCCAGCAGTACAAATAACTTTAAAAGCTACCAAAGTAAGACCACTAATGATTCAAACAAAGTCGGATTGCAATAAAATAATCGATTGTCCTTCTATGCCTACAATTTTTCAAACATTTCACTTACTTCCATCCCGGTGTAGCAATGAAATTCCATAACAAAGCTGGATGGAAGGAATATAAACGCACTGCTATGGGGGACAAACCCATTGTTATCAAATTTGCATTTAGCTTTCTCAAAATTCTTCATCAGTTCAATCCATCCCGGTCTGTACTTCGCCTTGTAGTACAGGATAAACTCTTGACTCACAATCTGAGTGAGAATATTTTCGAAAGTTCGTTCAGGAGCTGAAAAGTAAGAAAAAAATTACGATAAGTTTAATTAATTAATACCAGTAATCAAATCTTGACCTTGGCAGAAACAAATAATGATATTTAACAGAATAATTCAGCTTACAACGAAGTATAAGTTAAAAACAAAGAAACAGTCTAGGTCAGTGAAACACGAACAAAACAAATTTCCCTAATCAGCTAATGCCCATTGAATAATAATTATTTCATAATTATTATTCCTTCTCGTGGGTAAAGTCAATTTTTAAAAAAAGAATTGTTTTAAAAAAAACAGGCACAATAGGGAAAGGTCAATTTTTTCCCTGTTTCACTCATCCGTCAATCATTAATTAATAATTAAAACACTTTTATTACTTGGTAAGGACAAACTTCTGGCTTCAACTGTTTGATGCATGTTGCCCTGCTGCAGCTCAAAACCGCTGTAATGAAGAAACGATCCCCCGGCGTCAACAGCTAAGAAACTGTTATCTGCAAAGTAAAGTGTTTGACAGTAAGGTCACTTATCGGTAGCATAACAATTAATTATCGTTTCAAGTTCTCTGCATTCATTATGACTTCGTGCATCATGCAATACTAATAGTGGATATATTCGAATATATTAATTACAATTAGTAGTACAATAATATCAACTCCAGATACATGCATTTCGTTCATATTCATTATAATTAATCACTATTGTTTTAATGAACGATCAAGAAAAATTCAACGCAGACTATAAAAATAAAATAAAAAATAAGGAATTCATGATTACATTCTCCACACATTGCAGCAAAGAACGACGACGCCATCGGGTCTTCAATTAAATTGACTCCATCATTGGCTTTTATCGCACCACTCTATAACAAAATACATTCCTAGGTACAGTTATTTTATTATGCAACCACATACAACTACCGCCGAACTAAATTTTAATTCAGAATTATACAATGGCAATGGCAAAAGGGAATTGCTTGCAGATATGAGTACTTAAGGTCTCAGATTAATCACCGATACAGAGAATTACAAAATTCAACAATTTATATTTAAATGAAGGAAGAATCGTATCGTAGGTGTAATAGTAATAATGCCGGCGAAATCACGGAGCTAGGACGTGAGTATTAGAAGTGAAGGAATTAATCGTACCTTGTATGCAGCCTCACGCATGCACTGTCTTGACTGTGAATTCCAACACGTCGGTATTGTTATGAGCCATTCGATAGGTTCACCTGTAAGCATTAATTTCCAAATTTGTAGCTATGTTACGAAACCTTCAATTTAATACAATTATTTCAACCGTTGTGCTCATGCCAATCACCATCCGCTGTAAGGGAGGTATTAAAGGCATTTCTATTCACACGTATATACCTATCTCTAGAAAGCACATTATTTCAAAACGAAACTAAAACACTTGCACAACAAACGGATCACAAAAAACTGGAACCAAATGAGAAAATGCATATCTTTACTGAATGTTTTTATAATGACGTCAATGCACTTTTAAATAAGGTTGCATGAGCAGGCCATATTGCACGTGTACACAAGTTTGCATTATGTGTATACATTGCCGGCAACCTTTGCCTCGCAGGTTAAATTTTGTTGCTTGAAATTCTTCGTTTTCGTTTTAGTATGGGAAATACATGTAAGCTGTTTACCTTTATCAAATAGCGATCCAAATTTAGCACTGATCTGACTTAAAGCAGCTTGTCCGAAGAAGTGAATCAGTGCAGTGACGATATTACTAAAATTCATATCATCAACGGTGTCCATAGTGTAGGGGTATGTAAGCATGTGAGCTGCATCAGAATCCAATTCAAAAAATTCTCTCCATTGACTAACAAATGTTAGTGATGAACTCTGGCCTTGCTTCTCCGTATATTCATCGAGCGCTTCCTGGCCAACTTTTACAGAGAAGGAATTTACGGCTGCGGACATTTTCTCAGAGGATACTGGCATTTTACTTACGCTACCGTCATTCGAAGTCAGAACCCATGACGGGATTTTGTGAAAACAGTTATCTGCCGTGTCCAAAGATTCATAAAATAAATGTATGAAACTATACTTTACAACTGTAGGCGAATATAATTACCTACATTATGTTTGTGTATGTCTTTGAAGCGTGCAGAGCAACCACGAAATTATTAAAATGCATAAAATAAAACTAGAGGAACACAAATTTTACACTTAATTATGATTCTACGTACCCCCTGGCCAACTGCCAATATGTACAACATTTGGTTCCCCTTGGTACCAATAGGAAAAACCACTGGCACGGCTTCCCAAATCCAACGTGATGATCCACTTAATTGGCTTAGGAGGAACATTAAAATGATCCTCATTAGAATTTTTTCCTTTTTTCCCCACGTTGCATTCCTTTCGATTAACAGTTCCATTTACCTGCAATTTCATGTCACACAGTAACATAAATACAGTGTCAGACCTAATTTCATATTATGGGCCAGTTCAAAAATAAAAAAATCGTTGATTCCAATCAGATTTTGTTCACACATTAAATTATGGTTTCACCGTAAGATTGTGGTTTCAAGTAATTTGTTCTAAGGTGTCAAACTTTGATATTTAAGCCAGTAATCAAAAAAACTTTTAGAATACAAATAATGTAACGTTTTTTATGCTGAGCCAATCTTAGATTTTTTCCTTCATTAGTCGTTGACATTTTTTGTTGAATTTTTTACTGTCAATGAATAAGCCGTGAAGGTAGTACGAAAGTAGAATAGAATGCTGTACAGAAATGCACCAAGACATTTTAAGAATAAATAAACGTGAAATATGTGAACGAGAACAGGGTTTACCTCAATATTATGAAGTACGGAAATGTATTCAATGGAGTTATTGCACTGTTGAATAGGATGGTTGTCAGAAGCATCACTTGAGCTTAAATCACTACTACAACGATCATCTGCATCACCGTCATCACCGTCGTCATCTTCAAACTCAATCACGCCTTCATTCATACCTTGCGAAGGAAGCAAACTTTGTGGTTGAGATTGTGGTTGTGGTACGTAAATAATGATCTTTTCGTTGTAGCTCTCGGTAGCATTATTAGAATTACTCGATATATCTTGAGACGACCCGTTTGAAGACGATTCTAACAGCTCTTGACAAAAACCTCGCAAACTTTCACTAACGGCAGAATTTCTCCTAAAATCGTTTAATCATAAATTAGGTACCTATATATTCTATTTATTTTAAGAGTGACAAAAACTGTTAAAATTACATTTAATTTGCACAGCAAGTTTCGAGTTATTCTTATCAATAATTCAATCAGCGAAGTATGTAAGTACTATACATACACAAGCACTGACCGCAGTGAACCAAAGGAAATGAAATTTGTAAAACGTACCAAATGACGTCTGCATCGTTTTCGTCTCCAAGATCTGAGCGGACATGCTTGTTTACAGCCTGCACAGGGATTTTCACACTGGCAATTGGGGATGGACCTGATAATCATAATCACGAATTTAATCAACCGCTATCATTAAACGAACGAAATTTACCGAAATAGATGCTATCGCATTAGTGCAGTGGACACAAGAAAATACTGTTCTAAAGGTACCGAGGAAACAATGTTACATTGCATTCAAGTTATAATTAAGAGAGAATAATTTACAGTTGCAGCAGCTGACAGATGGATTTATATCATTGCATAAAAACCAATTAATTTGTACTGTGATAACATTTACTTGCTGCTACTACTTTCCTCAGCATTTCATAACCCAGAACCATAATTCCTTTGACGCAGTTGAGACAGTGGAAAATAACTTACTACTTATTACCGACGTTTGTGATTGCATATTTGTACTTATTTCTGCTCTTGTCTTGCATATAATTAGTAAGTTACATATGCTTAATGCACTCCTCTGGAATAAAACTGGAAACATTATGGAAGTATTTCTCTCGTACTTTATTTGTTGCATTTTTTGCAGAATAACCCAAAGTTGCATAGGTAATGCACGTGATGTTAAATGTCCATGGGTACCTAAATACCTACTACCTCTAATGACTTTTGGACGAAATTCTATTACCACGTAGTTAAATGTTAAAGCAACAATAAACTAAAACGAAGAATTATTATTACCTAGGTTAAATACACTATTTAAAAAGTTTACACCACTACGACTTAAATGTTCAAGTTAACAAGGAACTAATTGCATTTAAGCTATATTTAAGTAGTTTAGAAAAAAATTAATTACATATACGAAACCACTGAATTGACTGAATGATGGGACGAAAAGATAAAAGCCTTACACAATTCAAAAATTACTGTTACTGCCGCCACCAACGTTTACTGACTTATGGGAAACTGTGGAGGTCAATTCAGTAAGCAAACAATCAAATGAGCATTACACAGTAAACATTAAAGGTAAAACATCTATCCTCCTCAATAATTAACACCAGAAAAAAAAGATGCAAGCAATTAATTATATATAGAGAGCTTCCAGAAGGAAATTCAAGTCAAGGTAAGAGAAAATTTGGGCAGAAAGTCAGACGAGCTCGTCCCATCCATCTATCTAATAAATCGTAATGATTAATGAACCAAGGTAGAAACAAAAGCCATTGTCTTATTTTTCCTGCAAAAGCAATACAGTGCAGTGCAGTAATAGTAATATCTAATCGTAATCGTAAGCCTAGGTACGTAATTACCTATGTGCTGTTACGTTTTTGCTACTGCATGAAAAAAAGTTTGTTTTGGTGTTGATATTGCATATTTTGCATTGAAATGAAGCAGCAAAAGCAAAATACATGGGTACAGTTTTACAGTGCATATAAGACCTCCGTGTTATCTCTAATGATGAATGATAGGATTAATTGATATTGCTGATAATGACAATTATGCAAGTAAGGTTATTCGCCTATCTATTGTTGTGTTGTGCCGTAGTTCGAAGTTCGTAGTCTTGGTTTTCTGTATTTCTCGACCATTTCGTAACTTTACCCGCAGCCGCACGCAAGTGCATGAGTTCAAATTACACGGTTAGCATTCATCCTTTTTTATCCGTTCTTGGTTTGGGAAATTTTCACATGGACATCACTAATGAATTTAATGGGATAGGAAGGGTAGATATTTTTATATGGAGTGCAAACTACGTAAATCTTGTACCCCTGGAAATGTTTTAAGTAGCTGATTATTTTTTTATAATTACAAAATATTTTTAAATACCTACGAAGAGGTGATTTAAACCCAACTTTAAAACCTGTTTGTACAGCAGTTTATCTTAAGGAGTATATCAGACCTTCATCCTCAACATAATTATGTAAGTATTTAAGTAACGAATCTTGAAAAGTTTGTGCAGTGATTTTATGCCATGAATCGAATGTTGTGATGTCTTCAGTTTCAATTCTCAAAGAAAAGTAGATAAGTATAATAATTATTTGTATTGCGTTACGCATTGCGTAAAAGAAATATTTAAGTTAAGCTAAAGCAAAATGACTACTGTTCACTACAAGGAGCATTCCACAGTTGGTTAAAAGTGTGAAAATGAGGCACTGTCCAACTAGCTCCGCGACTTAATGCAGAAAAGCATGCAGTATTTTTAAACATACTTTTATATAATAATTAGCTAGTAATTATTACCTTTTCAAAGATTTCAAAATATGTAATTACACCGTTTGGAAAGTTTGTCTAAAAACCACACACTGATTTCCATAACAATAACAATCTAATTCCGTGCCTTTTCCTCAAAAGTAGTATCTTAGCCTAGCTCTAGGTACATACACGTGTGAAATCATCTTCACTGTGAATATATAACCTCCTCAATGATAGATTGTGTTCACATGGGTGCTTTTACTTTTAAGTAAAACACTAATGGCATAAATCTTAGGATGCACGCCGACCATTATTGTCTGCTTACAAAGATGAACGTACGCATTTGTGTCATAACATGTTTATTTACTTTTGAAATCCTTGCTACATCTTTTAAATAGATGCATTAAGCAGAAATACACTCAAAACTCGAAAATATATATATACAACGAGGATTGTAATGTTTATGATACCTAACTACAGATGTTCAGATTGAAATCTCTGCTAGCAATTTATTTCCGTCTTAACTTGGGGCATAAAATTAAATCATTTATATTGTACCATAATATGTAGACACCGAATAATTACAGGAATAGGAAAAGTAAAAATACTGGCACATGTTGTTCGTTGGAATTCGCTTTTTTGTGCTACTAGTTCGGAATTTGGGTTTTGGTGAGGATTTATATGAAACGAATTTTTGATTACTATCTACTACACATTGCTTGGCTAAATCATGGTCCATGAAATTAACGTAGTGGTTTATAGCATCTCATTGTTCATTCCATAATCCTCAATCTTGTAAGTGGTGCATCCAATACATTAATTCTAGCTTTATGAATCATGAACCGAAAGTGCAATAAGGTAACCATCCCACCCACCTACATAACTACCTGCACTAGTAGTGGTATCAATTAGTTTGCTACACTGCTGTATTTTATTTCCAATACAAATCTACGCAGCTTTCGTACAGAAAATTAGTTAGCTATTATTACATGGCTGTACACACCTTGATAAGCTCGAAAGCACCTGCCTTCATACATACTAACCAAGTATCCTACATACATAATCATAACAGTCTCAAACGTATGTAGTCTAGAAATAGTCAGTTTTTGCTGCCAGTGCCGTGTAATATGAGTAGGTACATAAGCAGTAAGAACACTAATGCAGATCCACGTACAAGAAAACAATACATTCTAGTCCTTATGTATTAAGTATGATTTTACTATGTATAGCATAGCATGGCACGGCATGGGGATCACAATCACAGGTGAGATGGAGTTTATTTTTTACACAAACTCCTGTTCATGCAAACAACTTCCTGTCATTAGTGGGAATCCGGTGGTGATGTTCACGTTGGGCGTTAAGGCTTATATTGTAGAAGCAGAAGTAGAATCAGAAGCACAAGTGATGAATACATTCCGCTTCAAGGATACGTCAACGCCAACCGGCATAATATTAATACATACTACTACCAGAGCACATTATTTACAAACCGTCCATTCAGTGAGAATTTCATCTCATTTGTTAGCACTTTGATTTTTAGGATGCTCCTATGCACATTTTTACACCCCACATTTCTCACACAATTGCAGATTTACAATTTTTACAATAATTTTTCTGTATCAAAATCTGCATGAAGTAGCGTGTACGGGATGAATCCTTCACTTGCGTGAGTATGCAAATGAATGCAATAATAAATATCTCATTGGGATTGCATGGCATGGAAAGCCCCACGTGTAGTCTTTTATCCAACGATAAAAATAAATTCGTGGCTTCCTTTCGCTTCGAAATTCGATGTGCTAGGAGTACCAATCATTAACAACACTAACTGGCTGATATCTACGACTGTAACTCTTACTACGTACATGTGAGTAAGATTGGCTGAAGTGAAGTTAGTCGAGAATCGAACCTGAATGCGAGATGAGATCTTGGGCTGACTCGAGAGTCGAGAGTCAAGTTGAAGCCTACTTGAAAACTTTGTTTTAAGTTTTACAGATCTTATGACGAGATTACCTGCCTCTTCAAAAGAACGACTGAAGAACTGACAAATGCATGCTATTACATTATTATATATAATATTCTTTTGATTATCTTAAAGTTAGCTTATATGTATAGCTTCCCTATATTACTGACTATAGATATAGACCTACCTACGTTTATTTCAGGATCTAACTAAGGTCTAGTGCTTCGTAGCTTTTACCCAAACAAGCGGATGCGCACTGCAATGTATCAGTATTATCAATAATTTATTACAAAAGTAAAAAAAAATAAAGCATCAAAAGTGATACTGAGACTACGTGCATTTTGGAAAGTGAGGCAGAAAATGAAATAAACTTGCAATCACCTTCAAGATTTTTCCCACGCTCCATAATACTAGGCTCCTGAGCTTTCAGCTTCAGTTGGGCTTGGGCTTGAGACTTGTGTTCAACATGCAAGCTTCGTGTATCTGTATCAGAATTGGCTCTGCTTGATCGCTGCTCTTGTTCTTGGTGTTGGTTGTGAATATCCAACTTTATTTTACACTTCTCTCCCTCTTTGTCTTGGGCTTTGTCTTTGTCTTGGTTTGACTTATCTTGCTCCACTTGTGTCAGTGGCACTAGGGCTTGATTTTGACTTTGATTCTCTACAATTTTAAATTCCAACACTTTTTCAGAATACTTTTTCACATTTGTCACTTCCACAGAGATTCCAGAGCTGGTATTCGGATCCTGTTGATTAATTACGGGCTGAAGCACTTCCGTAGTTTTCGTCGTAGTATTAGTCACTGCAGAATTACTGATAGAACAAATGATGGGCTCGCTGCAAGTATTATTCCCCTGAGCCGATACTGTCTGATGACTATGACCAGCGTGTAGATTCTCATGACTTGACTTCACTTGACAAGGATCATCGCAGTTGAGAATGAAATGCGACCAAGTTGTTGTGTCTTGGTCTTGATTCCTCTCACAATGATCAGGAGTCTCGGTCGCCTTTAAGACAGAGCTGACAGAACTGACAGGACAATGGACATCTTCTGTCTTTGCTTGAGAATTTGCTCGTTGGGGATTACTGTGCTTTTGATCTTGATGGGTACGGTCAATACTACCACAACCACTTTGGCTGTGGCAGATAGCACATAGCGATGGCAGTCCTTTCGCTTTCGTTCTCCTTGCACTCGACCAGATCGAGATTGAGATAGGAGGTTGTGAGACAGCGAGGACCCTCGAATTCGAATTGTGGCTTAGGATTTGAGTTGGACGGATGTGTATCTGTGTACTGGGCAGAACTGCCAGGAGCTATATGAACAGGTGGTAGTGGTTGAGGTAGCAATTCTTCCGGGTTTCCTGCTTTAGTTTCTTCTTCCTCCTGACGCTTCTTCTCGTTATTGGGTTCACACTGAGAAGCTCCGGCGACTTGCTTATGATTTTGGGCCCAGTCTAGATTACAGGTGTTTTTTTATGACGCTGTGGCGGTGGCTGCGGTTGGTCACTCTTCACTTGGAAATTAGTAGGCGTGTGTAATATGCTTGGGGAAGGCGACGCAATTCTAGTCTGAGTCGTTTCGGTTGGTTAGATGTTGGATTGGAGGATTGGAGTCGAGTACAGTGTTGGATTGGGATGGATTCGATGGCAAGGTAATACTTTTATTATGATTAAGTGACACTGGCGCTGAGAGATGGTTGTCTCTGGGTTGTTCTTGTCCCATCGTCGATGTGGATGGGGATATGGGTGTTGATGGCGACGTCGACTTGAGAGACTCACAGATAGTGGGATCCGAAGTAGTGGGATAGGAACTAAATTCTCTCAACGACCATTGCAAATGTTGGAGCGTACCTATGCGCACAAAACCAGGCTTGTAAAATTACATAATAAGACAGGTTTGAAATGATATTGAATTTAAATCTGTAGACCTTCCCATTTGCCATTTTAATGATTTCTTGGTAGTAAAGATTAGGCGTTGAGTAGGCCAATGGAGAAAAAAATACGAAC
>JAAXYX010002126.1:0-18869 GCA_036851915.1 Ptenothrix huangshanensis
GCAACCGTCAATAGTAAGGGCGTAGCTGAAAAATATATACGTACTTTTGGACTGTGCTAAACATTCATAAATTCCAAAATTGCTGGACATAGAGCAAAAATGAAATACCTCGGAATAACGCCTTCAACAGTATGCATATAGACGCATACTTTTTTAACATATAGCAAATTAAATAAGTAGACCACTTCCCCATGAGATTCTCTTATTCAAAATGACAAAGCCTCAACTTTGCCGATATGAGGATTTCAAAATTTTGAATTCCTCAGTCTACGTTATAGCTGTGCAATTATCTCCAAACAATCAAACTGTTTTGAATTTCGGCAACCGCCCCACACGTAACCAGCTACGCCCAGGGTGAAGATAAAAAGACATCCGGGTATTCTACATCCAGGAATACACTGGGAAAAATAAACAATGCTGATTACCAGCTTTACAACTAACAACCGCCCTCACTCATATTCAAAATGAGGTATAAGAAACTTAGAGAATACTAAAACACATCCAGAAACTTGGTTCAACTTTCCACTCTATGTAATTCTCTCTTGTTTAGGTACAACTGCAGCCACCACGGTCACTTTGAAATAAACTAATCTTGGTTGATATAATTCCACCTCGAATTCAAATTGGAATCCAAATCCAAATAAATTCAAATTCAAATAGAAATGCAACCTAGGTACAAGTACATAAATGTAAATGACGAGAATCATCATCATCATCATCATCAAGGATCCAGGATCCAGGAGGGAAGGAAGAACGGCGGAAGAGGGGAATGGAGCGGGGAGGGGAGTGAGCGAGGATAAAACACTCTGGAGCTGGGGAACGAGGTAAAAGCAAAAGAGCTTTGGAAGCTATTCACAAACTAACGTCTGAAAGTAACGTTAACGTAAGACAAGAAGGAAGACAAGTGGAATCAAGAGAAGATGAGGATGAGATGAGTCGATCGAGCGAATGAGAGCGAGATGCGGGGAACTCTCGAGAAGAATTCTACAGCGGCTGTTACTGTTTTAGTCAGTTCGGTTCTATTCTCTTCTCCACTGTTATTTCGTCTCTATTTTGCCCCTTCCTTCCTTCCTTTATTTCATACTTGCCTACCTACCTAGTTTACTCTAACTTTATACACTTTATACTTCGCATAGAGATCTCTAGGTTGGAGTATCTGTATACAAGGGTTCCATCCCTACACATGTTCATAACATAGCATGTTCCTAGTTGATAGCTACACCTCGTACTCGTAGTCGTATAGAGAGGCTACCTACTCATTTTGCTTTTATTGTAAACTTTAATTTACGAGCTAGACACTCGCACTCAAGTTAGTTTTATATGGTCTCTCCTCTCTCGTCTTCGTCTCAAGTTAAGCTGGGGCTTAAGCCCCAACTGGAAACATTACCTTATCTCCCCTCAGTCAAGTTGAGTTGAGACTAGAGTCTGTAGAAGAGTCTGCCGAGCTGAGTTGAGTTGAGTTGAGTTGAGTCGAGTCGAGTCAAGTCAACTAATGCCCTGAACCAAAACAACAATCTTGCACGAACATTGAACATCTTCTTGGATGTGTTCTTGGACTTCGATGTGAGTTGGAAGAAAAGGAAAACTAACAGTAAGAAACTGACATCAACGAACATCGTCTGTCTGTCTTGAGCACAGTCAGTCAGCCCTGGTCCCGGTGCTGGTGATGGTGCAAGTCCTAGTTCCCATCCTAGCTACCTAAACCCCTAAACTAAACTAAACTTAACTAAACCTAATGCTCTGTCTGTAAATGGTAAAGTAGAGTACGAGAACGAAATGAAAATGAACACAAACAAGAGCCGGTTGCACGATCTCTCGAATAGTGTAGACGAACGAGGACGAAAAGACCAGAACACTGGTACTCCAGCTATACATAGTTACAACTACTCCTAGTTTTGAATACATAGCGATAAGACTGATTAACTCATTCCAATTCAAATTCAATTCAAGAAAAACAGAATATAAGAGAAAATGCTAAGTAAGACTGGAACTATTGACTCTCATATCACCTACTCGCAACTCACTACGGAGCACAAACACACACTTAACAACCCAAACTAACGAACTCACAGACAGACTCTCCCGACTATCCCTATACATATACCCATGGAGGAGGAACCGAGGCGAAGGCACGGCACGAAGATGAACATTTTATTGTCAGTTGTTGGTTATACAGCTTGTGTTTCTGTTTCTATAATTCTACGTATGAAATAAATAAATAAATGACTACTGACTGCAACTACAACTACAACTACACTGCTCACTCACTGTCGGCAACGTCGGCATTGGTTTCGTTAACATTTTAACTCACAATCAGCATCAGCTTTGCCATCGCCTCGGTTATGTACAATGTGAATGCATGTATGTCTACATAGGTATATGTACACTGCCTGCCTCTGCCTCTGCTTCTCCTGCTCTCGCCTTTGAGCTGATGGTTTGACAGACTCCAACTCTGACTTTGAATTGACTTTGACTTTGAGGGATTTCAATTTGAAACTTGAGATAGAATCGCACAGGAACTAATAAAGGATTAAGATCTTTTATTATCTCAACTCTGCAGTCTGCAGTGGCAGTGCAGTGGTAGACTCACTGTGTAACACTCTCTGCTAAGTCCTGGTAACAAGGAAAACCAAATTATAAAATCCCTGGCCTACTTAGTCTGGAATTGCAAATTGGAAGCCTTTACTCTACTGATCGAGTCCAAAAGTCTAGCTACCAAAATGAAAATTAAAACGAAAATGAAACTCAAGCACCTGCCAAGGTATGCTCTTATGTATGTAATGCTGCCGACTCCCCTGGAAACCCAAGTGCCGGTCTTATTATTTTACAATTTTAGATACTTGTAGATAATTATAATTAATCTGTACGTAAATGCAAAGTAAAATAAGGAAATGCCTATGCTTACTACCACAACGTGAGATGAATACTAATTCATTACGACAAATACACATTAATTTATTTTGTCCAATGTCGTGCTAGTCGTTTTTAGAAGATCATGTTGAAATAGAAAATTCCAGATTTCAAAAAGTAGCGGGTAGGTTCCCCGTTTCTTCTCCGCTTTTAGCCTTTGTACCACAGCTACTGCTTTTCCACGGCATTTCATTATTGTTATTGTATTGTTAATTGTAAGTATTGCCACGCATTCAGTTTTTTTTAACTTCCAACTTAATTAGTATTCAGAATCAGATTTCAGAATTTAGAAAAAAATATACTAGCACACAAAACAGTATGTGGTGGGTTCCACCATTGTCTTTGATTGAGCAAAAAATACTCAACGAGGTACTTACACATGTCAATTCCGATTCCCAGAGAAAAAACAGTATTTAATTTTAATTAAGATTATTATAATTACGATAATTATAATTATTATTATTACGGCTGCTGAGCTGTGATAATGCCTATTGAAAATAATAACTATAATTTGAATTTTTCAATTACGTACATTATAAAATTTTGCATTTTTTCCCGTCAATGCAGGTTTGTATGTATCTAATGTAGTCACTTGTTCGTATCCCAACAGAGTAATAACAATACGAGATTATTGCTACTAGTAAAATACCATAGTAGGGTTGTAGGTATGTATGTAGGTACTTGAACTAACACAAGTTGTTTAGTTTAGCTTTAGTTTTTAGCGAGTAATGGCAAGTTTAACTTTTAAGTATTATCAAGTAAGTGGATGGAATGAATTGTAAATTTTTTATGTCGCCATAAATTTCCGAGTCTTTTTAGAATTTAATTTATGATTGCGCAATCATTTACTTCTTCACAAAAGTATGTTGTATTGTATTGCATTAATTGTTCCTACCATACCATACCATACTGTACTTGACTGTACTCCACGAGACAAAAGGAGAGAGCAGAGAGGAACATTACATTATTGTTCCTGGTTACTGTTACCAATATTATGAAGATAGAGGTATTTCAATTTTGTGCTTTATCTCTCATTCTCATCTCCATGTGTCTCTGTCTCTATCTCCGTCTCTCTCTCTCGCTCGCTCGCTCGCTGTGTAAGTAAGGAAGCAAGTAACTATAAGTAAGTACAATAAGTAAGTATGCAAACACCCAGGACTGAAAACGCCTTTCAACTTCCACGGAATGGTAATGATACTCATCATCATTTTCAAACTTAATTATTCCACTATTGTCACTTGTACTGTGACATTGTACTTAAATAGTTTAACTACCGACAGACCGACTACCAACGAAAACGATCAGTAGTAGTAGTAGTGCAATACCGTGCCACTATAAACGACGAGCTATGTACCTACATAGTTTCCAGTTCCACTCCAGTCTACGAGTATACGGTGGTGTGGTGCACAGACTACACATTATTATTCTACATCCATATTCCATGCATAAATGTAAAACACAAAAATCTTGTACAGTGAAACTACGTTGGTGTTGGTATTCATTGCGAAGCTATTGGGATTGCCATTGCATGCGTCGATTACTTTACTTTTGTCTTTGTCGTCTCCATGTCTGCCGTGCTTTCCGCTTTAGCTTTTGCTTCCATGCCTATGCCTTTGTCTTTGCCATTGGTTCTGCTAGCCCCTGTCTGTCTGTATTCCGTATCTGTATTCTGTTTCTGTCTCTGACTGTACTTGAAATTCGAACAGAAGCGGAACTCACTTGACTGTACTTGACTATACACATAGTACTCACTTATGTATGTATGCATGCTCCTACTCCTCGTGCTGTTTGTGAAAGCGCGAGAAAATATATTACTCTTGTCTACGGATGTATTTTATTTAATTGACTTTGTTGACGTTCGATTTAAGCCGGTTTTAACTTCCATCTAAACTTCGTCTTTCTGTTTCAATTTCAAATTCCAACACCAAAGCAAAAGTCAGGGGACGGGAATGTTTCCTACCTACTTGCTCAATGTAGACTGTAGACAGAGCTCAACTGTACTATCTTTACGGTCTGCACTCCACTCTTTAAAGTCTCTCCCTCTCTCTCTCTCTCTCTCTGACTATCTGCAGGAGCAAGTGTAATATTATAGAGAAGTGAAGGAACGTGAGCTCGAAATTAAAATGAAAACGACAACGACGACTTACTGCGAGCATTCAGTTGCGTTTGGTTTGGCTTTAGCGTTTGCATTCGCACTGACTTTTTGTGTACTTGGCTTTGACTTCTTCTTGCCTTTTGGCTTTTTCAGCCTCCACTTATTTGTTGGCTTCCACTGAATGGTGGAATGGATGCTGAAGGCTGAATGTAAAGCATTGGGCATATATTCTCAACGACTCTGTAATTACTCTCTTGATTATCTCACTGCCTTTAGTTTATTCAACGATTACTTGTTCATCTGTCACAGCGGCAGAAGTGGAAGCAGAAGCAGAAGCCCAAGTCGAAGCCGTTTTGGAAGCAGGAGAAGAACGACGGAGAATATAACTGAGCCTCACTGACTGCGAGTCACACAGAGAACAAGAACAACTGTGGGGAAACTGCTTAAGCATTAACTGCAAGCCAAAAAGTTTAAAATTGAAGCCTCAGCTTGTCTTTGTCTTGGTCTTTATCTTGTGCTTGGTTTTGTGATTGCGACTCACGTTACATTTCAGATGAGGCACGCACCAATACCAACACTAGCACTAGCATTAGTACCAGTACCAGTAACAGGACAAGGACCAGGACCTTTGCATTCGACCCGTGGTAATAGACGTAGCTGTTTAGTTTTCACTAGCACAATCACAATGCTGGTTACTCTTGTTGTTGTTCTATTTCTGTTTCTCTTTCTATCTGTCGATATGCATTGGGCACATAGGTCTACCTACGAGTATGAGGGGAATTGAAATTATCGCTTTTGTAAATAAATACCTACACATTCACTGTTTATGTAAAATGTAAATTTAAATTCGAAACCACTCCAGTGTCACCGATATCTTGGTGCGTACACGAGTACATACGGCTAGTTAAGTTGAGTATTCCCAAACCATGTGCACTTTGTTGTGTTTTATGGCTCTCCTTATTATAAGTAGTTAAGTGCATGCTACATAATGTGACAGAGAGCAACACAAGGATAGACGAAAGCTTGGTCTGGCCTGCGTTGGCTCGGCTTCGCTTGTATTTGGCATGGGCTTTGGCAGCTTTGCCTTAAGTCTTTGTCTCTGCCTTTGTCTTAATCAAGATAATTTATAGAATGTAAATTGTCAGTGTCAAGCTATAATCATTCCATTCAACTCAGCTTGTTTTCAAGCCCATCATCAAACTTGCAATTGCAATGCGATTCCATTTTAGATCCAACGCCGAAGCTAAAGCCAAGTTATCGTGAGCAATACACTTACTAGTAAGCTATTAAGTTATGTTGACTTTGTTTATTGAGATTGAGAGGTAAATGACTACGACTAGGGATGGAAAGAGGCACGGGACGATATGCAGTTGGGTACAATGTCAATCACAATCACATTATTTAACTCCTCATCAGATAATCATTTATTTAGTGTGCCTCTGCATTCCACTTTGATTACTTGTGTGTGTGCTCTTGCTCCTCCACGGAGGTAGCACGCACATCCACCAACCATACATGTATACGTGACATCAAGTAGCTTCTTTCCTCTTCCATCTCCATCTCCTTCCCCCACACACATTTCAGACGTTTTGTCTTGAGCATTATTTTCAAATCCATAATCTTATGTGTCTAGGTTATACAGGCGCATGGCTCTATCATTGGCTTTGGCTTGGCTTGGCTTTGGACGTGGCTCTATAGGTTTTCATAATATTTTATCTAGATCTAAAAGTTCTTATTCGTCTTCCAGATTCCACATTTCCTCACAGTTGACAGTATTTTTTCTAAACCAAATCCAAATTCAAGTTATGACATGCGAATGTAAAATATGATAGGATATCGTATCACGTAATGATAGAAGATTATAAGCAGGAGCCTCTTCGGAAGCAAGTAAGTGAGTGAGTGTAAGTCTCTTCTCTCTCTCTCTCTACCTCTCGTCCTTAGTCTGACATGGTGAAATGGCAAATGACAAATGGGAAGATGGAATGAAATGAAATGAAAGAATGTTGGCATGTGCCCGGCTTTGCTCTGGCTCTGAATCTACCTCTGCCTCTGGCTTTGGCTTTGGCTAGGATTGCATTGAATTACTTGCCTTGCCTTGCCTACTTGCCTGCTACTTGGTCGGATAGTCGGGTCTCATGTGATGTAAAAGTGATGGGATGTGATGTGCCTCTCTGCTCGTCTCGTCTCGCTTTGCGATAAGAGAAAGAAGACGAAGACTAGGGAGGCAGGAGACATGGGCTTGAGTTGAGTTGACGAGAATTGAAGAGATGGTGAGCCTGGCTTTGGCTTTGGTTTTGGCTGCTACTTCAGCCTCAGCATTGGCATAGGTAGAAGTAGTACTACGAGTTGTAGTAACTGGTATGGTATATTTGCTTGGAATTTTTATGGATGAAATCAAGAGTAAAATTTTCTATTACAGAGACAGATTGAGATGGAAAGGAAAGGAGTGGCGTGTCGTTGTCGTGCTCGTAGTCGTAAGTACATACTTAGCGTCAGACGCTCGTTCTCGTCTGTACTGTATATGGACTTGTACCTGATTCCGGCTCTGGATCTGGTTATGCTCCTAGCTCCTGGACTCATATTTATTTTCCATTTCAATTCTATAAATTTGACAATTCCAAATGCTACCTGCCTCCTATAAGAGAACTAGAAGAGCGAGTATGCTCCATGTAAATATATCCAAGTACCTGCCTATTACCAAGTATATACCTACTCTAATAGGACAAGCATACCTCCACTCTGCCCCATGCCATGCAAATGTAAATCTTTGATTCCCTTCTCTCTGCTCGCTATACTCACTATATAGGATCTCGATCTCGATCTGAATCTCTTGCTGGATGTGCGATGTGCTCTGCAATGAGAAAGGGAAGGAGGACAACGGGAATGTAAAATGAAATGGAGAAAGAGTGGGACGAAGGAATAGTAGTGGATGGAAGTGGAGATAGATACTCGTGTTGAGAACCCAATCCACTTGAGAGTACGAGTGAGGGAATAAATTGATGATAAGTGAGCTAGAATCCGTGTCTATTGACAGAAATCTTTTTCCATCCTCTTCCAACAATTGCTCCTGCCAGTCCTGTTTACATTTACACGCATGCAGTCGACGGATAATAAAAGTGAGTATAGATATTCTAATACGGCTCTCTCCCTTCACCTAGTAGACCTGTATCTCTGCACTCGGCATATATCCAATGGGCTAGTGTTAGTTTCGGTTCTAGTTCTGGCTCTGGCTCTGGCTCTCTAGCTCTGGTCTCAGCCATGGTTCTGGTTCTACCTTTTGAAATTTAATCAACTTCCTTATTCACATTTGCTCTCCTCTCAACAAATATTATGATTACCCGTGGACTCCACACTGAAGACTGAGCACACACAGCTATATATATATGAAACCATTTACCAACCGAAACCAAGGAGGAACTCAAGTGAGCTGAACTCAACGCTGTCCATGCCATGCCATGCCATACCATACCTAGTATACCATGTCATGGCACCAGATTAACATTTACATGTACAACGTACACACTGTACATGTACTCCAGTTGTGGAAGGTACATGGCATGAATTCATGCAATCCATTACAGAACACTACATTACATGTGCATGTGGCCACTGTCTGTGTCTGTCTGTCTGTCTGTGTGGAGTACTTTGGTTTCCTCTCCTCTCTGGCTTCGTTTAGTTTGGTTTTGTTTGGTGGGGAGTGGAGTGAGTGAGTGAGGCTGTGGACGAGGAGCAAATGCATTGGGAATAATCAAAACGAAAACCAACCTTTTCCACTAATAATTAACCAACCCATGTCTCATCGTTGGAACATGGAAACATGGATGCATGCAGTTGAAAATGTCAAATAAAATCGACATTAACGAAGGCGAGAGGCTTGGAAAATGAAATAATTAAATTGACTCGCACTTGCCACTGCCACTACCATTGCCGTTGCCATTGCCATTGCCATTGCCACTACCATCTCATCTCATCTCATCTCATCTCGTCCCGTCCCATCCCATCGCATGCAGCCAAACCAAAAACCAAACCACATCATAATACAAGTTACAAGTGCAAGTGCACCTATCCAGATAGTCCCACACCTCCCATCCCATAAGGGTATGGAATAGGAGAAGCAGTCATAGAAACAACATCAGCTACAGCAATAGCAGCAGCGGTAGCTAAGTAGCTAACTAGAACTACCAACCACCAACTTTAATGCACACGAATAAAACTCCATGGAAATTGAAGAGAAGAGAGAGGCTCATTCGTTTAATCTTCATCTGAATGCTGAATAGGTGCATTGAATTGACAGACAGTATGTCTGACTGTCTGAGTGCATATATCTATGTACTTATCACTGCCACTGGCGAAGCATAAGCCATGCCTGCAAAATACATACATACATACATAGCATGTGCCTCGTAAGCACAAGTGCTCACGGAGAATACAGATATCGAGGGAAATACAATGTGCAAGTATCTGTACAGAGTGAATTACACGAGCATAAAAAATATCTATATAAAGTCAGTGAGTGTGAGCACTGAGTGAGTATTTGTGCAAATAATGCATGGACATACCTACCTACTTAAAAGTTAAAACGTTCAAAGTACGACTGTGTATAAGTACATGTACCTACTTAGGTATGTACAGCGTATGTGACTAGGTACCTACCGTATGTATATATAAGACATGGCACATTACCATATATATCAAATGTAGAGTGAACAAGTGCGGGAGTGCAATAGTAGTGTATGAGTGTACAAGTGTCTGTGTGCGTCTGTATGAAAGACAGAGCTGAGCTCGGCTTTTTCCCATCATCGATTATCATTGTGTAAGACATAAATGTCAAGAGCTTAAGGAAGCAAGACAGAGAGTGAAACAAGTAGCTCCATCATCTCTCTCTCTCTCTCTCTCTCTCTGACTCTGCCCTCCTTCTCTCTTCTCTTTCGTCTTTCCTTTCGTCTTTTGCTCCACGTTCACGTCCACGTCCAAGTCCACGTAAAATAATATGTGAATCTAATCGTAAGAACAAGGAGGGAAGCTTTATTCCATGTCATGGCATCCAATCCATCCATGGCTCTCGCCATGGCTATGACTTCCATTTCCATTTACCATTTACTACTCCATGCTACATTCACTGCATTCTCCATTTCGATGAAACAGAGCCGAGCCGAGCTACGGAGTATAAAAAATATCAAATCCTCACGTCAGCCTAAGCTGGTCTTGGTCTTGGTTTTGGTCCTGGTGCTGATGATGGTCCTGACTCGGTTTCGTTTGGTGTTTGGTGCAATTTACAATTACTTATTACCTATAGTAGGTAGCTATGAATGTATGGAGCATGTTGTCATGTCTGCTGCCAGCTACACATTTCTATGGCTCCTTCTTCATTCCTGCACTATATGGTGGTGATTGAATTTTTTATGTTTATATAATCACAAGTGCCAGTGCAATGCCAGAGTATTAATGCATTGTAAATGGTAACATTTATCCCCAGCTTTAGTGTTCAATTGCTGTATGTATACCGAGTATGCGTGTACATCAATACACTACATTATGAAGTGAGTAGTCATCGTGATCGTCATCAGCAGTAAGTAAGTTTGATAATAGAATCTAATTTATCCGTATAAAGTTTTATCTAATGGACAACGGCAATAGCAATTGCGATGGCAATGGCAATAGTCCTAGCAATAGCTGCAGCAATAGTACAAGTATACATGTATGTGTGTATGTATAAAGATCTCTTCTCCTATTCTACTGACATGCCTTCCTTGTAGTTTGTAGAAAAGCTGAGAGTGAGAGAGAGAGAGAGAGAATGAGAGAACGGCGAGTGGCTGCCTTTCCCTACAATTTCCATGTCCATTCCATCCTTGCGTTGAATCGCCTTGCCTTTTCAATAGAATAGAGTCGAAGAGAATAGAATGTGCATGGCTAGCGGCTAGCGGTAAAGTCCATAGAAAAAAGATAGTCGAATTCACGTACAAAGTCAAGTATGCCTTCTACTTGATGATGATGGTGATATAGAATCGTGTATACATGCACATGTAATATATGTACAAAGGAGCATGTAAACTAACATTGGATAATATGTGTCTATGTACGTGCCGTGCGACTGATTTTGATTCTGTTTCTGTTTGTCTGAGTCTGAGTTATGAGATTACCTTGAATGAACTTTAATCACAAGCTCTTCACTTTACTTCCACTCACTCCTGCCAGTAAGTAGTACTTACCTAAATATTTATGCATATGATATCTGTATGTGTAGACCTATACAAGTATTACCTCACAGTGTCCCATATGAACATGAGCAAGTTCGTTATTCTCGTATTCGTCATCGTCAATGTATAACACTTTTCTAGTTCCAGCCAAGTCCCAAATTCAGTGCTTGTTGTTTAACCATGAACCACGGCAAGGCAAAGTCAGTCAGCTACTTAACCCATCAATACCACCACCAACACCAAATAGTAATAATGATGCATATTAAATTAAGACTAGGAGGAGACGGTGCTGTAGCCAGGATATGGAATTACAATGGAGAAGACTGGCTAGCATTATAATCATATCGTCGCCCTCGTTCTTATTCCTGTTACCGTTCCCCTTACATTAGTTCATGTAGGTATGTATTGCTACGACTAGCCAATCATTAAAAAGGTATAGTGAAGCATTGCATATGGATAAAATACCTATGCACAATTAAGGAATAAGCAATGGAATTAGAAATTTAAATGGATTCATTTTTAATCGACAGCGACACACAGTCTGCCTCTGATAAGTTGTTTTTCCCTTCCATCCTCTCACATAGGTAGGCTATGTTTTATTTCGTCGAGCGTTATGCATAAGCTCCAGTACTGTAGTAGTCGCTAATACCAAACTCTAGACTTATCCTTAGACAAAGCCAGCTCAGAATTTATATTTGAATACCTCACAACTCATAATGCAGTACAGTCTACAGTCAGTCAGCCAGTATCGACTCAATACTATCGATTGTGGATGTGGAATATGGAATATGAACTCAGTAGTGCCCTTATATCATATTTCATGCGGCTAGAAGTAAACAAGTAGGCTAGGGCTGGAGCTGGAGCTGGAGCCGGTACTTGCACCGGTGCCTGATATTCTTCCTCATTGATATTAAGTGTAGGTAAGTAACCTATGTATATATTATGATTATGATTATGGACTATTGTGCCGTACCTTTTTTAGGTGAGGAAACTAAAGCAACGCTAAAGCTAAAACTGTGCTGGTGTGCTCGCGTCGAGTTCAACCTGCACTTTGGTTAACTCACTGCCACTACCGCCTTCCATGAAATATGAAACAAGCGAGTATGCATCTAGAAAAGCGCATAGTGGACTGGATTCGAGCATTTCCACCCCGTTTACAAAGGACAAGGACGAGGACGAAGAGGAATACAACGACGCTTCCTACCTACCTAGACCAAATCCCCATGAAATATAGATACACTAGGAAATTATAATTAACAGGCTTAATTAAAATTGTAGAAAAGCGCGCCGTAGTAATTGAAGTTTCTCAATCTGATATGTAATGAGGGACCAGACCACCTTAGCTTTGAATTCGCTTTGGATTCGGCTTCGGCATTAGCATTAACATTAGCCTTTCCTTCCCATGCCGGCTTGCATTACTCTCGTTCCCATTTTATTTATGAGTACAGTACTTACTATATTATATTCTATTCTATTCTGTATGCGCACAATTATGCACGGAGCTTTATATATATGTATACAAAGAGCCGTCTTTTTATATAATATAATTATTTTATTTTATGTAGGACTCTCACTATTGTCCAAGACAGAATCATATTACCTAAGCAAAATATATTTGGTACGATAATAATGCATGACATAATAAGTAGGTATTCTTCTTGTCGGTTCGTTCCTAGTTTTCTTGCCTGTAGAATCTGACTGCACCGCACTGCAAAGGACACTGCGAATGGACATACAGCTATGTATGTAGATGTGGAGGGAAGTTTATTTGACTGAAGAAGGCAACATGACATCAACTCAACATCGCCATCGACATCGCATCGTCTCTAAACATTCTAAGCTGATTGGGAGGACCCGTAACAATTCCCAATCGAAACATGAAATCAACGAGACAGGCAGGCACATTGGAAACCATACCGTACTTTTCCACGGGCGGTTGGACTCGCACGGCAGTATTAAAGGAAGGCAATCCGATGCGTATGTTCCTACCTAGAGTTAGTAGCCTATGGATATAAACACCACCCCTACGGCTCACTTTAAACGCTAAACGCTCAACTATCAACGCCCATAAAATTATCAGCAAGTAGGTAGTCAAACAGATTTTTTATGCAATACGCTCTGGCTAGAAATCAACGATATTTTATAGATTTAATATGCATAGTAATGTGTATTACAGGGATAGGTGTATATGTATAGAGCAGCATAATGGACGTGCATTTTTAAATGGATATTCGAAACCGAAATAAAAATCACATGAAGGTATGTCTATTCCTATGCCTGCTTGTATGTATGTACATACTTACATATACCTTTATTTACTTTGGTTGTATCCTCCTCTAGCAATACAATGACCGCTTGAGTTTAGTTGCTCAAAAAGAAATTGAAAAAGCGGTCAATGTCTAATCCATACCATATGTATATACCTACAAGAAATACAAACAGTGTTCCAGTCCAATCCAAATGTCCAGCTAATGGACATACCCAATAAGCCAAAGTCCCTTTATATTTTATTCATGGAGAAAAGCTCAATCCAACCAAGACAAATATACATACCTATGCACAAACATACGAGCCATGTACATATGTGTGCTGAAAGAGCAAATTGACAAACTTTGGAAATGATAATATAATTGAATTTAAATGCTTTAAATGAATTTTGAAAAAGAAATTGAAGGGCGTCTGTATCAATATATATGTACATAAATATGTACTTTGAAGGACATTGGATATTTATTTACATAATTGATAGGTGACAGGGTTTCACACCCATTTAAAAAAATATTTCATGTATGTATTCCATTATTCTCGGGAGACCGACAAAGGAAGAGTAGGAACTAAAGTGTGTGACCTAAACTGACCTAACGGTGATAGCATCTAAGACTGCTATTGGGTATAATACAGACAGTTGTATCTAAACTTACACTTGGAAGGACGGACGGACGGACGGTATGGACATATTTGAATTTTTTCCTCCAGTTTTTCCATTTTTATTCTTACTCTTGGTGGTTATTCGCATTCCACTAGTATTTGTAAGTAATGGATATGTTGTCGTTTTTTTATATTACTGTTATGGCCGTTTTTATTCTTATTTTTATTATATAGCGCTCACGTCAAACAAATTCAAAATTCAGAATCCAGAATAATTTGGAATTCCCAAATTCAGAATTCGAACAGATGCTAAAATAGAAAGAGGGAATAAAATGACAAGGAGTGTCAACGTTGCATCTACAAGATGAAACTGACAGTCAAGTGGAAGCGGAGAGACGAGTGAAGGCAGAGACAAATAATCCTCGACTCGTATTCCACTCGTCACACAAAATCCAATGGCAGCGGCAAGGGCACACTCACACACACACTCACTCACATACAGACAGACACAGACACAGAGCTCCTCTTCCTGATAAATTACGATTCGAAATGTGAGATGTCTTTCACACACGTACCATGTACGCACACAGTTCCAAGGACCAAGGTGCTGCTATACACTCTGTGTATATCTACGTGCCTAAGCTCGCTAAAGGTGCAAAATGAGGTATCTACATTTAAAACTAAATAGGTACTTACACGTGTCGGCTTGATTCAGAACTTAATTGTGTATTGCAAAAAGTGGTAAGGGTTCAAATTACAACTAGAAAAACTTTGAAAAGGCGTCGAGCTGCGGAGACTGTGTGTTATTCAAAAGGAACAAATAATGGCTCTTGAGATTACTCCTCCCACCAAATATATTTTCTAAAGTCACTTTCAATCCCAAAATTCCTATTGTGAAAAATTGCAGAAATTCCAAAATTTGTCATATGGGAAATTAGTGAAAGAGGAAAAACAGTGCGCCTCTTTGAAAAGAACTATGGATAATAGCGTCTGTGTAGAATAATGGTTTCAAAATTCAAATACAACATTTTGCCTTTGCCCCTTTTAAAAAAGGATATGATATCGTACACATTATGTCTAGAGACAGATAGACATTTTCCTCGTACCTTCTCCTCCATTCTCATAATAATGATGAGTGAACGCAAGTAAGTGCAAGTCCATATCCGTATATGGTCTGAAAGGGTATACTTTGCTATATGCGTTACTATGGAGTGAAGAACCGCTGCTGCTTTCAGTGGAACTGAAACTCAACCGAAATTCTACTCAAGGAAATTCTTATTCGCCATTCTCCATTTGCCATGCACATACATAGGTATATATGTACATATCCATGTTCTCGTTCAAGTCTCGCAAAACAGCCTAGGTAGTATAAGTTGCTAGTCTACGTTGTCTTGTGTTGGTGTTGGAAATTCGAGTTGGAATTGGAAGTGGAAGGAAAGTCGTGTGGAAGGTAAGCTATTGTGTGAGTGCGTCTGTCTGTCTGTCTGTCTCTCTGCCTGTCTTCCTTTCTTTCCTTCTTTCTTTCTTTTCTGGGGCTCATCATGATGAAGCCTGCTGTCGTAGACGTGGCTCATATAACTCGGCACATTTATTCTCTGCTCCCCGGGAACCCCATCCCGTATCCATCATACATGTACCTACATAGGTAGGTAACTACATATACGTATAGGCATACAGTACGACGCGTATAACCTTATACTTGCACCTCACTCTCCTAGCATCCGGATCCATACAGACAGATTGCAGACATCAGACATGCATTCTCACAGGTAATAATAATAATAATAAAAATAATAATATGAAGAGTACTCCTAATAATAACTGCGACGACATCCATATCCACTTTCAACTCCACTCCAATTCAAAGTCCCAAGCTCAAGACCAAGACTATGCATGGCACTATATGGAAGACATTGGATGTTGGATGGAAGTTGAAGTTGATGCTGGATTTGGATTTGGAATTGGAATTCGTATTCGTATTCGTATTCGTATTCGAATTGGAGCTCATCATACTTTGTCTCAGACCTCTCATCTCTTCCCATCATCTCCCTTTCCCTCCCCGTATTCTTCCTCAACTCGTACTCTATTCTCCTGTCACATTCCAATCCCATCCAATAGTCCCATCCACATCCAAATCCAAATCCAATTCAAAGTATTCTTCAAACGGATACAAGAACGCGATGCGCTGCGATGCGATGCGATGCTATGCTATGCCATTCTATGCTATGCTATGCTATGCGAGGCGATGCCAACTGCAAAGCAAACGCAACGCAGTTCATAAACGTGCCGAGGAGTGAGAGAACCGAACAAGAACAACTCTCTACACATCTCCACATGGTACGGTAAAGCTAAAGCTTAGTCCTAAGTCGAAGCAACGGCAAATTGCAGACTTTGCTTCTCTGGGCTTCTGGGCCTCAGTCTACTACATTTCTTCAGCATTTCCAACACAACCTTGGCTACACTGCGAAAAGTTTCGACTCCAGGAGTGTCCAAAAAGTAGAACTATGCTTTGGTAGTAGATTGAAATCTGCTGCACGGATGACATGGTACTTGGAGTGTAGGTTTATTCAGAATGTGAGCTCTATTGGTTGTATGTCTGTCCAAACGTCCTATCCTATCTATACATGATTACTCCAAAGACAGATAGATATGGAGGGAGATAATTATATGCTTGTGTGAGTGAATCTATAATTTTGAGTAAAGAGATGAGATGGGAATAAGTGTAGTATAGAGCACTGCGTAAATATATACGTATCTACAGTTTACCTCAGTGCTGTATATAGTAAAGGAGTAGGACAGAAGATGGTGATTATAGCTAGAGGAGATGATAATAGAGCTCGTGTAGTCTCTTCTCTACTGAGCACAGCAAGGGGTCCACTAATATCAGAACAGAATCGGATTTATCACTTCAACTTCATACTTCTTGTCCCTGCCGTTTCTATTCCATTCCATTTCCATAGCATATCGTACCGTGCCATGACAAACTATAAATACAATACAGCATTTGATAATGCTCCCAACTTTAAGCACCTACATGATAATATCATCCAGTTATTATAAGAAATGGAAATACCTACCTAGCTTTATAGTTCCTATATATCCTTTATCTGTATTTATAAACGATGTCGATGTCGACTTCGAATTCGATGCCAATGCTGGTGCTGGTGCTGGTTCTAGTGCTGATGCCGCCATGGATTATTCTCTCCAGCAAATACCACATCCACTCACAATCGGTTCGGTTATCAGGTCGAAACTCGAAGCCGAAGCCGAAGCCAAACTCCAAGTAGAATTTGAATTCAAATTTGAATCGCAATATTACTGTTCAAATTTGTACTTACACGACTGTTATGTACTGCGAGGAGCTACGATCCCGATCGTATCGACGGTATTTATAATATAACCCTTGCTTACTAGTTACGATTCGATTCGATTGAATCTCGATCTTGAGTCTCTCGAGCCTCCAGAGTATTTTCTATTTCTCTCTCAGTATTTCCAGGTCCTGCCGTTGTTAGTACGGCTTTGGATTTCAAAGCAGAGACCCCATATCATCCTCACATAAGTACACAACAAATTCACAGCCAACACTCACCAATAGGTACTTAAACACCAAACCAAAGTGGGTTGAATGGTATTATTACCTATGAAGTTTAGCTACGGAATGTATTTCGAAACTCACTTTGTCAGAGTCTCACCGAAATACATATTCAAGATGAAATAAAACAAGCGAACCAAACACTGCGTCGACAAAATATACAGATACCTACGATAACCGCAACCTACCTTTCTTCACAGGGGATTTGGAGTGTAAAGAAAATTTCTATTTTTTAAATCAAAAAATTCGACTTTGGAATTTTTAAAACGTGAAATCCTGTTTGTAGAAGTCTGGTAGACAAAAATCTCTTATCCAGGAACTAGAAATAGGGTTTTCTGCAATTTCGATAACGAAGTATAGACACGTATGCACTACACAATTTATAGCTTATGGTTGGTAACCTCACGCTACTATAATTATCTGTAGTCACATCTGATACTTGAACTACGAAAGGGTAGAACAGAATCCCAGTAATGATTAGTGTATTGATCGCGGGATGTACTGTGCACTAATGCTATAGTGCGTTGAAATGTGAGAAGATTGGATGCAATAATATGGCAGCATTAATATTTTATAGCTGTAACTACAAACGCTATAACAACCGCCTTGACGTATATATGCTTATAAGTAATTATTTCAGACCTATGAAGATCTGCTACCCCCACCATACCACACCACACCACAGCACACCATACCATACCATTCCATGCTACGTCATCATCATCGTACTACGCATCGCCTTCTTGATAATAACTCAGCTTCGTCTTCCACTCTCAAACCGGCGTTCTGCACTTGCTTCTATACACGGCTCCACATTTATGCCGGGTAAGGGTGAGCTTCGAACCCAAGCCCGAATCCGAATCCGAATCCTGCTGAATTCAATGCCGGGTTGTGGAGTAAGTATAGTGACCGGGAACACTTGAACAGGATAAAGTCAAGTGGAAAGTGTTCAAGTTTCTACCTACATCGAATTTCATGTCATTTTGACTATGTTTCAAAGAACTGAAATGGAAAGCAGTGACACAATTCAGCTTTTAGCTGTGGGTACTTCTGGAGACAAAGACAAAGAAGAAACGGGAGAAACCGGCCAACTATGCGAGCCAGTAGACTCAAGGGTCTCCAAGAATCCCTACAAATAAATCTTGAAGACAGACACAATTTGGAAATTAATTCCAGAGACACACCACACCAGCAAATGGTAGCTTTC